>OMLM01008806.1:10056-25595 GCA_900302695.1 Helostoma temminkii
CTAACATATATTATTTGTGCACATACTTGGTTATGTAGTTTTTATCATAGTTAGTTACGTTTACTGGGGTAAATTAATTCCAAAAACCAAAATGTAACTAAGACAAATCAACTGAAATTAATCGAGATTAAACCCTGTTTACCTGAGTCAGGAAGTTTGAATCAGCTGCTGGAGGCTCCGTGATTGTTCTGTTTTTAATGTTTGATTGGGTTATTTGTGGATAATATAATGGGTGGTGAAATTAAATAATCTCTGTAGACGTTATGATTGCTGCTAACGGACTTTAACCTGAAACTTCAACCGTTTGTCCGCCATTTTAAATTAAAAACACCGCAGCAGTGATGGGCGGGGCTTAACGAAGGCGGGAGTGTTTGTTTTTTTTCTTTATTGGCTAAATGTGCATCACTATATAGTATAAAAGCCATTCAGTTTAAAATAAAAAGCTTGCTAAAGTAAATGATACTTGTATTTTTTTTATTTTTTGGTGAGTTCTTTGGTGGTTCTAGCTGAGTGGGAAACTAACACCAATTCTAAAACTAGTTTTTACTTTAAAGTAAGTAAAAAAGTAAAGAGATGCACTTTTCACCACTGACATGTTTCAAACAAGATAACAAGCTACGTGTTTTTACAGTATGTACAATAGTTCTATTTGTTGTCACAAGGATATACAAAGAACAAGAAAGATATACTGTATTGTAGGCTACCTGTTGCAAAAACAAATAAAGTAAATAATACAAGACTGTACTAAGTATATTTATATATATAATAATATATATAAGTATATATTTATATTTGGTGTGAAATGATCCACACAGCAACTGTATTTTCACTATGTTTTCAGATAATACATTAAATATTGATTGTACATTGCTGAAAACAAATGCACGTTTGGCAAGTTGTTAAATGACACAATCAGATTTTTAACAAATAATAAACCCTTAATAATATTTTACAACTTTGCATTAAAGTCATTATTTCTGTCCCTCTAGTTTTGTCCTCAGTGGACAGCCTGTGCGTTGAGTTGTTATGTGGAGGGATGCGTGGTTTTGACCCATCTCCTGCAGTGACCAGAGCCGTCACTAATGTCGTATGCACATTGGTCTTCAGCGCCACCTATCATCATGGTGATGCCGAACTACAGGAGGTGATTCGGTATAATGACGGTATCGTTCAGACAATTGCCAGGGGAGGACTGGTGGATATTTACCCATGTTTGAAGGTACAAAGATATGTCTGTAGTTGTACACATGTGAGGACCCATGTTATTATTACTTACAAAATGTGCTTTATAATTAAAAATGTCTTCATTTACCAAAAGTATCCTGATTTCCAAATTATATTCCTTACATACTTTCCCATAATGTCCACTAATTTCACAATGTTACTGCTTTCCTAAAATGTCCAAACAACCTGTGTCCTTCAGGTTTTTCCGAACAAGTCTCTGAGAAAACTGAAGGACTGTATCGCCATAAGGGACCAACTGCTGACATGCAAACTGGAGGAACACAAGGTGCAAACACTGAAGGCTTTTGATACTAGTGCACAGTTAATAAACACACAACTTATTCCTAATACAACTTTATTTAAATCAGAATGAAGAAATCTGTTCTTCTCCCCTGACACGTATTTAGGCATCAATCATTGACGGTGAGCCCCGGGATCTTCTGGATGCTTTGTTGAAAGGCCAGACAAGCAGCTGGGGTCATAGATCATCTGGATCAGAGGACAAAGGTATAACAGATGACCATGTCTTGATGACAGCAGCTGAAGCTTTTGGAGCTGGAGTAGAGACGACATCCACCACACTGCTGTGGATCCTGGCCTATCTGCTACATCACCCAGAGGTAAAAACACCACAGATACTGATAGTTATTCCTGTAACAGACAGATCTGCGAAAGGTGAGTTGTCTTATAATTAGAGTGGCTCTGAAGCACTAAACTTGATGTCTCAAAATGTTTCATGCCTTTTTTCTTTGGTGATTTTACTGCATTTTTGATAATAAACACTCAGTGTGGACCCTCCAGGTGCAGGATCGAGTTCAGAGGGAGCTAGATGAGAACATTGGCACAGAGCGAGCGGTGTGTATGTCAGACCGTAACCAGCTGCCATACCTGGACTGTGTCATTAATGAGGGCATGAGGATCAGGCCGGTGAGCCCCGTGCTGATCCCACACACCGCCATGACTGACAGCAGGTAAACTTACATGTACTGTACACTTAAAGACCCCTTCATAAAGATTTGGTATTTTTGTCGTTTTGTCATTAGAAAAATAACTTTAATAACTTTAGTTATTGTTCCAGTAATTTTTCAAGTCAAAATACCAAATATCTGCCAAATACAAAGTTACACTGATTACTGCACAAAAACAAGCCACAACGGATTCTTCTACAATATGCCAGAACAATTCCAATAAACCTAAGTGCCCGTAAATGTACTGAATGACTCATTCTCTCTGGTCCTTCAGTATTGGAGGTCACTCCATTAGTCGTGGCACCCGTGTTTTGGTCAACATGTGGTCAATTCATCATGACCCAAAAGAATGGGACAGACCTGATCTATTCAGCCCAGGTAAAATTCACAACTAGAAATATTTAACTAGCTTTCAAAAAAGGACTGGAGCAAGGCCACCATCTTTTCCTGCCTTTTCAGATCGTTTCCTTGATGACAAGGGTCAGCGGGCCACACCGACATGCTTCCTGCCTTTTGGGGCGGGGCCTCGAGTCTGCGTTGGAGAATCGTTGGCCCGACTGGAGCTGTTTCTCTTCTTGTCCTCTCTGCTGCAGCGAATGAGTTTCAGGCTGCCAAACGGGGCTCCCCCGCCCAACCTGCAAGGGCGGCTAGGTGTGGTCTTGCAGCCCTTACCCTTTAAGGTTGTCGTCACTCCGAGGCCAGGGTGGGAGAACGGAGCAAAACAATGGAGTGAAAGTCAGGAGAAAGAAACATAAAGCTAAAAAATTTGCATAAGAAATAATCATAAGTCTTTTGTTTTGATAAACTGACAGAGCAACATGTTAGTTTGGTTGGACAGATTTACTGTTACCCATTTACTGTGGGTAGGTAGTAATGCTTTTCTTTTTCAAATTTTAATATAAAATCTAATACTTCTTACATCTAGGGTTGTATGTTTTTGTTTTTTTTTTAATAGATTTTGCCTCTTCCAAAAAAAAAAACAAGTGTGTTCAATCATCTGTGATTAACCTTATTTTCATTTAAGTAAAGGACTTCTAGGTTATGAATATCACAGCTTTTTGAAATGTTCTAAAACTGTATGTAAAATAGTAAATGGTTGTATATTACAAACACTGAATTGTGGTTGTTTTGGTCCAACATTATCAGCACTGAGCTTTTGAAGTAATTTTAAAACCACTTAACTTGGAAATATAAATAATGCATGAATATAATTAAACCAATCTTTTCAATTTCAATCAATTTTAGACAAGACTGTTAGTGTTTAATGAATAATAGATTATCAACATTTCTATCTGAGATATGAACACTGTCAGAGGGAGCTCACCTATCCCAGGTGGAATGTGATTTCACCTGTTCACTGTTTTTCAATTATTAAAGAATTTTTCACTTTCAGTGTGGTGCTTTTATTTATTACCAGCACCAGCTGGATGATTGTGGCTGTGCAGAATAAACAAAGAGGTCATAGATTTAACAGTTTTACTTTATTGTATATCTTCACACACTTTTAGAACAGGCTGGTTTAGTTAGGTCACACACACACACACACACATACATACACGCTAATTTAGTATTACTAATACTCAGCTTTGTTACCATAATATCAATGGATTTTATAGACTAATCTCTTCTTTTCTTCCTTCAACTCCTTCAACAGAAACCTCATGCAAACAGGAAGGACAGAAGAGATGAGAAGAAGAGAAAAACATCCTTTAGAGTGAAGAAAGTGCTCCTATGACAGAAGGAACGTAGTGAAGTTTTAGTTAACTTTGTCAAACACCACAGGTGGAGTTGCTTCCAATCTTGTCACAGCAAAAGTGAAGGCTGATCAAAAGTTTATGATGCCAAAATGTAGAATGGTCCAAATCTTTGACTGGGTTCACAAGTCAGAGTCAGTCTGGTTTTGCAGGGCAAGCTGCTTGTTTAATGATGATCTTCAACTCATACAAAAGTTAGGATGATAGCAACACTAAAACACCTCAATCATATACTGGTTTTCTGGATTAAAGTGGACATTTTCACATTAATGTAAGAAGCTCACCTTAAAATGAAAATAGTCTTTGTGTACTTATTGTCTTCTGAGCCCTGTGCTAATAATTTGAGGCCCATACGTTTCCAAAAGTGATGTTGGATGCCAACTGGACTTATTTTGTCTTGGGTTGAAATTTCATCTCTCATTCAAAAAGCTCCTTAGGTTTATTTTCATCTTACCTGCATGTGAAGTCACATTTGGATCACCATGACACTTCAATTATTATTCATTCTTCGATACTGTTCTCGTGTAATAGCAAGATAAAAAACTATAATGGCAAATTAAAGTCAATTTTGAGTTAAAATTCAAATCTAATGTCAATGTGAACCCAGTCAGTGCAGAACTATATTTGAATGTTTTTGTCCACTGATGAAAACTAGTTCTGGTTAAAGTCAGATTTTTCAACAAAAACAAACAAAGATGTGGTTTCCAAAGCTTCGCTTCGCCATAACAGCAGCCTCATGTTTAGAGTCCAAATATTAATGGGTCATTTAGTTGAAGATTTTACCCCCTAAAGTTCACATTATCTGAATTGTTAAATATCAGTGGAAGCTGAGGCTCTGCCCCTGGCAATGCAGGGGCATTGTTGTACCCTATGAGCTTTAGAGAAGAGACAGGGCCATTTATCCCGTAGAAGTGGGTTTGATGTAGAAAGCCAAAGTGAAACGTCAAGACTAATGTGGAAAACTGTATAACAATGTTAATTCATTATTTTTGTTTTCAGTGTCTTTTAACAAATGACATTTCCCATGAGTTCTAATGTTCATGGGGTAAACATCAAGGCTCAACAGATCAGGTAAGTCCAAGACAGAGTTGAGGACTGGCTGGGAATTCAGACCATCTCTTTTTTATCGGAAGGACAGGGATGACTGAACACTGTAGAAATATTTAGAAAGTACAGTTAGAACATTTGAGTTTAGAGTTGTATGGATATGGACAGACATGGCATTATGACTTTGACTCTCTATTGGTATTGTAACATATGTCAACAATTTCAACCAATTATTAAAACAGTTGGTTCTTTCTTTGACGCTTGACATTCAGTTTCTGTTCTTATGTTTACCCTTTGAGGCAATGCCATTGTGGTACTGTGAGGTCATGTACCGTAAAGTTTGGAGGTATTTGAACAGTGACTGAGATTTTATGATTTTTCCTTTATACACCACTACAATGCATTTGAAATAAAACAATCAAGATGTGACTGAAGTGTAGACTTTCAGCTTTATTTTAAGAGGTTTCACAAAAATACAGCACTTACCATTTAGTAACTACAGCCATTTTAAACAAGGTACCGCCACTTCCAGGAGCTCAATAGTATTTGAGCAAAGTGACATAACTGTAAACATAACCAATTTTTTTTTTACAACAATCATTGCATGACTGAATGGCTGCCTGAAGTCTGGAGCCCAATGACATCACTAAATTTGACCAGTTTTGTCCCTGGAGATGCTTTGCCAGGCCTTCACTACAGCCACCTTTATTTGCTACTTGTTTGTGGGTCTTTTTGCCTTCAGTTTTGTCAGTTTGTTTGACACATAATGTGGTATGCTTTGCCTCATGCCCTGTTCGCTTGCTTTACCATACTCCTCTCTCTTTCCATGATTCTGGTATTCAATGGAGGTTTCTTTAAATGTTTTCTGGTAGTGTCTAATCTGGCTTTCCTGTTCTTTAATGTTACCAGTGGTTTTCACCTTGTTTTAAACCCTCTGTATTGACATTCATGAAGGTGTGTCTTGATTGGCAATGTTACACCTTCCTTCTCCAGAATACTCTTGACTTCTATCAATGGTGTAAAGTGTTTTTCCTTCACCAAGAAAATTAGTTGTCTTCCATGGTCTTCAAGGGCTTTCAATATTGTGTTGTTCACCAAGGCTTTCTTTCTTATTTAAGAAAGTACCAAACTGTTTATTTGGCCAGGTTTTAGCTGTCTCTAATATAGATTTATGTTGTTTTTCCAGCCTAATGATGGCCTCATTCACTTGTACTGAGCTCTCGTTAAATTTCAGATTGGTAGCTCCAAACAGCTGTCAAATGCCTAATACACAATATTAACTCCAGACCTTTTATCTGCTTCATTTGTCTTGAAGTAATGAAGCAATGGACCACACCTGGTCAGTTAACAAATTGTCTGTCAATTGCTCAAAAACTTCTGAGCCCCTGAAAATGGAGGTACAGAGGTACTCTGCTAAAAAAGACTGATATTCCTAAACGGTACATGCCATATTTTTGTGAAAGCTCATAAAATAAAACTGAAAGTCTACATTTCGACCACATGTTGTATGTTGTGTTATTTTAAACGGTGGTGTATAAAGGCAAAATCGTAAAATCCGTCACTGCCCACATACTCAAGCTCAAACGGTATTTGAGATCTTCAGTGAAATTGCAGAGGTCAGATTAAAACTGGTGGTATTTTACCTTAATGGGGCTGAGCTACAGAACCTTTAGAACCTGAAGTACAGACAGATTTCAGACAACATATCTCCAGTCATTCTGGTCTAAAGTCCACACCCACACAGAGCAAGAACAGCTCTATCTAATGCTAAGTAGTAACAGCTGTCAAGTAGAAATGGCACTCAGTAACCATGGAGATATATAACCTTATTAGTTCAGGTAAACAAAAAACACCATCGACCACAACATCAACCACAACATCAACAGCTCGGTGTCACCCTTGAGCTTTCTCCTCAGTCTAGAGGCACAAATTTAGCCTAATCGATCAAGGTCTTTTTTTTACTTCAGTCTAAGACACGACATCATCAGAGAATGCGTTTGAGCTCTCCAATGTCCAGACTGGCTCAAACAGATATTCCCATATCTATAAATTTGCCCAGAGGGGTTAACAAAAAAACAAAGGATTACGTCATTTAGATCCATCCATGTATGAATCCACTCTTGTGCGTGTTGGCTTATGGCAATCCAGAAAATGTCCGGGTTTGACATAGAAACACGTCATGTCCTTTCCACGGCAGGACATTGCTTGTGTTACAATGAAGACCAACATAGTTATGGGCATTGTAATGGCACCCATCACTCTTGATGGGTGCCATTACAATGCGACAAATGGGCAGTGAAGTATGAAGTCCGTGTTGTAATGCAGCATGGACACAGGGTTTAAGGGCAGGTCAGTGAGACTCGCGGTATTTCCATCAGGGAAGGCTGACTCAATGATACAGGTGACCACTGCACCACAACCTTTACTGTAAGTTACACAGGAACCTAAGAGCATCACTTTCCTCCTAAAATGAAATTACTTCGAACAAATGTGCCTCTAGTTATCGAAGCCCCATGCAGATGCCGATAACATTACTGGAGGAGGTGGGGAATTAAATATTCACCACGTTTGTCTGTAATATAATTTATGGTTCCAGACAGAATTTTATCCATGATGAAATTGCAGAATATGGTCTGGAAAAGACCAGCAAACCATATCCCATTTTGTGATGTGCATTTGAGTCAAAACTTCGTCTTAGTCATATGATATCAACACATTGTCATACAGTGTGACTTAGACCTTACGAGAATATTATTTCCAAAATCCAATGAGAATAAATGCTTATGGATTTTGACGTAAAAAGGCGCTTATGAACTTGTCTGTGAATCATCAGTTTATGAAGTTTTCTTCAGTTTTTGAGTAATCCAATGATTAGTTGTCTGGACATTCATGGGTACACTGCAACGAGCAAAAGCTCTGATTCAGCTTCTTTCAGTGGCACCAATTTGCTAAATGTTTAACAGCATGTTGGCCTGAATTTAAATTATTGGACGATCATCCAATTCACAGAAAAACAGTAGGTAATGCCTGTAATTATCTCCGGAAAGAAGGTAAAATGTTACCCACATACTCTCTTCTCTCTGAGAGAGTAGGTAATGGAATAATCACCGCACTTCCCCCAGAAGACATAAATCCAGCCTGAATGGAGCTTAAGACAACTGTGAACAGTCAGTTCAAGCAATCACCTGCCAGTACAACCTGAGGACATTTTACTCTTTAGTGTCTTTTCCAACACACTCAAATGTCCACACATTTGTGAAACAACTAACATTGATTACATGACAGCCTGCAAAAATAAATGCACTTTGTGGAAACAGTTGTAAAAAAAAGAAAAAGACACTCTTAAAGACTCTTAAATATAAACCAACGTCTTCATGTGCAGTCCCAGTGAGAGAAAGTAGGAAAGTGTGTTGCTGTACTGGTGCAATGTACAGTATTACTACATAAAACAATGGAATTTGAATAAAAACATTTTTCATACAAAAGTACAACAAAACATCTGTGGATATATTAGAGAAATTGTCAAATATAAGGATCATTTTGACTTGCGTTTTTACACTGACATTATTAAAAGAATTACAAATGTATGATGCATCTTTGAGTTCGAAATTACATAGTTGTTTACAAAAAAGCTTAGAATGGGGATATACTTACTGTTAACTACACTCATTGCTGACCTGGTGACCATACGTAGATAGCGCTAATTTGCTGTTTGTGCATGTTGTCAGAAATTAACGCAACACATGTACAACTGGTGGGGCAATATGAGATGAACTCGGCAACAGCTTTGAACCAACACAAAAATAGAGTTTAACTATCCGCCTCTACATACCTGACATTTATGTTGTTTACATCCTCCAGACATGCACAAAGTCTGCAGTATACAACATGGTATACAGTTTACAATGGCGTTATTGTTACCTACGTATAGGCAAACAGGAAGTACACTTTAAGCCTTACTAACTATTGTATTTTTTGCCCAGTTTTAAACACCTTTTAAATATGACAATCACCTAAACTGCACCAAGAATGCCTTTACCCAACAATGACAAGCATTGCTTTGCTATCAAACCTTCCTGAAGGACTTTTTTTAAATATATCTGGGGGAATTATTTACATACAGACTCTTGCTGATGAAAAATATTGCTCTTCACTAAATTTAGATCATCACTAATGGTGATTAGAAACACACCAGCACACACTGTACAAATGTCATTGACAAAAAATATATACCGTTTAAGCCTTTCTTTGACTAAATATCAATATTGCCACATCTATCAATCTGACTGCGTACGAAACATAACATGTCACAATAATCTTCTAAAAATAAGCCCTAAATGACTATTTTCTTTTTAATTCTTTTACAGGATTGCCCTAGAATAGTTAAACTTGTTTTTTGTTTTGTAATTTTGTAAAAGGATATAAATTCAGTCTATAATCAGCTTAAGAAATAAGGATTCTGGATGTCATAAAAGAAGATGTGTTTATGAAATGAGATGTGCAGTGTGAAAGATTTCTGAGTGTAGAATGGTACTGAAAGTATCTTCTGTGGTGTATGTTGTTGATGTCAAATTCAGAGAAAGAGACAAAGACAGGAATGGTGATGTGTCTCTTTTCTGTTTGGTGCTTTGTTTCCTTCTAAATGTGGCCATTGTTTATTCCCACTTATGTAAAAGCTTTTCTCCTCCAATAGGCTGATGCACAGGAAACCAACTGATCCATCCTCCCTGAAACTTTACATGCAGCATCTCAACTTAAACACATCCAATCCGAGAAACTGCCTCTCCTATTTCTAACCAACTACCCACTTAATTCCGCTTTCCTGACAGACTTCTTCACCAAAATGTTGTCTCTAAGGAATGAATCAGTCTTCCCTCTGTCAATCAGAGTGAATCATCCTCCTACATCTGTCTCGCTTCTTCTCCAAAACAGCCTGTTTGTCCCCGGCATGTTTCCAAGCATCCGTCATCACCCAAGGCAAGCTGGGTGTCTCCTGTTAAATGTTCAGCTATTTAAAATAGTTATTTTCTCGTTGGTGGTGGACGTAAGAAAAGCAATGTCATTTCTGTTGAAAGCCACTCACAGCCTACAGCCACTGTAGCGTGTGTGCAGCATTTATATGACGCTAAGTGACGCTATGTGTATGACTGCAGAACTGGTTGTGTGAGGGTTAAAAATGTTACAAATGTGACAGTCAGTACAGCATTATTTCGTTACTCAGTGGCCTGCAGGTCAGACTTGTGAACGTGTGGAACTGTGCCAATGTGATTGGGGTATTAAAAGAAATGAAGCCTCTCAGTAAAAGTTAAATAATAGTAGCATGAAATTGCCATAAAACGAAGTGCTTTGTCTTGATGTAAATGCTATTTTTTCAAGTTGATAAGAGATAACTGGAGTAGCATTTGCATCTTATTCTCATTGCTTTTGCGAATTGAAAGTTCAGGTTGTTTACCAATCTACCAACTAGTGTGTCTGATGATGCTTAAATCTGGTTGGAATATTTACCAGCATACAGTAGGCAGTGGAAGCTACATTAGAATGCTACTATCTATGCTATGGCTAAATAATTATAATTATAGCAAACTTCACTGTTGGACAGCTGCCAGACAGTAGATGATGGCACTACTACAGGATTTTGGTGTCTCGCCAACATCCCCTTGGCATGTAGACAAGAGGAACTGCTAATGGAACAACTACTCTACTAACTGGGCTGCTGCCACTCCAAAACAAACCTGCCGGCAAGCGTATAATTACTGGTAGTTCAGGTCAAACGTACTGTGTGGGTTTTGGACCACTAGTAATGTTGGGGAACAATGTTTAAATGACTGGCTTCTTGTTTGGTGTATATGTAGTGTATGTAATTGTGAATATTATTAATGGTGGACAAAATGTGTAATTTCTTCATGAATACTACTTTACACCATGGCAAATGTTGAGACTAATGGACCCAGACATGTAAAAAGTTAGAGAAACGCAGGGAAGAATAAAACCATTGGGTAATCGTCGATGTAAACAATGCCATTTTAAAATGGTACAGCAATGATTTATCATTGCCTTTACATTCTGCTATTCCTATTCCTAACAAAACTTCTACCATTAGAAACAGAGTTATTCTGATGGCGAAGAACCATTTCCTTTTTCCTTCCATATGCCCAGTTTGTAACTTAGGCCTTTAAATTCACAAGGAAAGGAACTAATCCAAATGTTTAAGGTCTCAAGGATACACAGTACGGGCTCTGGTCCACGGGGTACATTTAGCTTATTCTTCTTACTATATTCTGTCCACTAGAGCAAAGCATAAGACTGTAAATTCAGGCAAATGCTGTGCAGAGCCTGATTTTGGCCCCAGCTCGGTCACACCACACTAATTATACAATCAGGACAGATTTCGATTAATCACCTGAATGACCAGTGATCATGCTCTTGGTTGGTTTTCGACATGTGTCTGAAATTTTGGCCGACTGTCCTGCAGAATGTGCATCCCATAGCTGATGTCAAAATATCTCTTAGAAAAGGGAATGTGTTTAGTTTAACACTATGGGAGCTGTACTGTTAATTTACATGTTATGGCTAAAACTATATCAAAAAGACCACAAACAGAACTTCGCTGGAGTGCCTACACACAGTATTGTCTGCATCTTACAGCCATCTTAAGCTACATATTATTCTTTTTTCTCATCTTGTTCTCCTTTCATTGTAGAACCACAAAAGATAAAACCAAATGTCTCTCTTCTTGTCAACACTGAGGATACAGCCATGCTATGTTAGTAAGCTTTCTGACCAGTACAGTCACAGCAGAGATGTTGCAGCTTCTGGGCAAGAGGGAAGGCCGATTAAAACAAGTAGTGTGAATTATTGTACAGGATTTAGAAAGTCATAGTGCCTGCCCAGCTTAACTATGTCACCTGAACCTCCACAAACAGTTTTATGTTATTATACTCATCACTCTGACTGAGAACATTACTGAATGGATCTACAGATAGTTCACAATGAGCACCTCCAGCAAACTCTTCAAGGCCTTTCACCAAGATTTAAACTTTTTCACAAACACACAACTCGACAATGTTACATAATGATGGATTGCTGAACATTTTTGAGACTGTGATGTTTTCTTTTAGGATCAACATGGGGACTCTAAAACAGCTGACAATAGAAACAAATTCTTGATGAATCTTGGATGAATCTAACAAAACTCCTCTTCTCTTGAGCACACTTTCAAATCACAGCCCATTAAAATTACAAATTAATTTCTTGCTATGAGCTACTACTTCCTGCTGAATCTCTATCAACCATCTGACCAACAGCTGCTCAACAAGCAACATCTATTAATGTGACGTATTTGGTCACTCAACATCTGCATTCTTAACCTGCCTTGCTATAAAATGACCTCCAGAAGCACTTTTAAGGGTTGATGCCATAATTTGTTTTGTATTCATCCCTTGTTTGGACGACGAACGGTTGATTAACTTGTTCCTGACAATCACACCGTCTCCATGACAATGACGACTTTGCCATTGTCCTCTGATGTTGGCGTGGTGGTGGAGCTGGGGTTACACAGTGTTAGTCCTTCCCCTGTGGTTATCTGACCTCTGGCAGGGCAGTCCACACTGTCATGAAGATCAGTGTTATCTTTCTCCCCTCCGCCTCCTCTCCTACCATCCTCCTTCCTTCCTCCCTCCTCCTCTTCCACCTCACCCTCCTCCACCCGACACCTGCACACCTCGATTCCAGAATCACCAGTTAGTCGACGATGTCTATACTGGCTCTCATCAGCTTCCATGTCATCATCTTCATCGTCGTCAATGTCTTCCTCCTGCTCCTCCTCTCTGTCCTCCCAGTTGGGAGGTCCTGGTTCAAAGACACCCACACATGGGGAGAACAGAGTCTGTTTTGGAGGGGACTGAGTGGCCCGAGGTGAAGGGGAGAGTGAGGAAGTGTGGCCAGAAGATCCACCTTTGTCGTACTGGTGCAGAGCAGTGAGGGGATCCAAAAGTAAATCTGGGGCAGGAAGGGAGGCGGTAGGCTGGGCTGGAGGGGAGGAGAGGGAAGGAGGAGAGGGAAGGCATGGTGGTGAAGATGGCGAGAAGGCCGACAGGACTGACTGAGAAGGTGCAACAGAAGTTTCAGACTCTATGTTTATGGCTGGGCAAGAAGAAGACAGAGAGGAGGAGGTTGCACATGTTGGGGGGTTTACCACTGGGACAGGAGCCAAACCAGAACTAAAACTAAAAGAAGCCTGGGCATCTGAAGGCAATGAACTGATAAGGTCTAACTCCGACACATGAGACAACCCCTCAGAAGAACTGGCTTGTACTGCTGGGTCTGGGCTAAATGCAACAAGAGCAACAGATCCTGGATGCACCAACAAGCCTGATCTTGGGATTGGAGGAACCAAAACTGATCCAGGTGAAAGTTCTGGGTGATTGTTTTGGGCTAATTCAGATGAAGTGGGTGCTACATGTGTAGCTGCACAAAGATCTGAAAGAACAGGCTTTAAAGTTAAAACAAGGTCATGTGTAGATTCTTGGACAAGGGTACTTTTAGGCTGGGGTTGTGGCACCAAGGTAAGACTTGTGGGCACTGGTTCTGGTTCTAGACCTTGGCTCAAGTTTGTAGGCACAGAGTCCTGAACTTGGGGAACTGCTGTAGGGTCTGCCCATGAAGCTTGGGTAAGTTTTGAAGGTACTGGACCTTGTAAGGGGATAAGGTTGGTGGATACTGGTTCTAGACCTTGGCTCATTATTTCAGGTACGGTGTCTGGACCTTGGGTAGTTCCTTTGACTGGAGTTTGGGTAAGGTTTGAAGATGCTGGTACTGATCCAAGGCTAGAATCTAGGTCACAGGTTGCAACACTAGCAGAGCTTGATATCATGGACAAAGTTCTTCCACTATCTGGGGCTGGTACTGAGACTGGACTGGAGGCTGTATCAAAAGTCCTTGTTAGACTGAAGGTTTCTAAGGTTTTAGTGGCTATGGGGCTGTCAGAAGTGCTAGCTGTTGGGGTAGAGGGACTCAAGGTGATTTTTGGGGCAGGGTTATTTTTGGGGTCATCTGTGCTTATTATTTGGATGGAGGGGAGTATTACATCAACATGATTTGCATTAGGGGGTGTACTCAGGCTACAGGTGCTGACTGTTGGGGTACATGGTGCAAGGTCGAGTTGCTGCTTTATGGGAGATGTAGTTCCAGTGGGTACAGCCACATCAGTACCAGGAGAGGACAGAGTGAGAGACAGAGGTGAGGCCGCCCTGGTAACAACGGCAGCAGTAACAGTCTGGTTGGGTACCGATGGGTCCTTGGCAACGAGTTCCTGTGCTTTGGCAGCATCTGCCTCATCGATGTCAATGGCCACTGTAGGAACCACCCTCTCGGAGGGAAATTGTGTGTTATTTACCTCCAAGCAGGTAGCAGCGGCAGCAATGGTCTCCATGGTGACATCGAGAGTGAGGGGTATGGCCTCACTTGGCGTGGAGGCGTAGCTTGTGTCAGTCTCGTAGGTGACCGGTGCTGATAGGGAGGAGCTGCATGGAGAGGATGGGCAGCAGGAATCACAGGAACAACTCGAGCTACAGGAAAGACACACAACTTATTATATATGTTGCAAATACAGGACTACAGTCAGACCGGCAATATTAAATCAGATCTCTATATCCTCTTTGTGGTAGGTTCTTCTACTATGCAACAATGCAAAAGTCTGAATGTAATTACGTATTATATTGAAAATTATTGTCCTAACACTGATGTATTGTCAAATTAAGGTAAAATCCATTCTTTTTCCATTCAGCATGAACACCCTGAGAGACTTTCTTTAAAATTGGCACAACTGTCCACTTGGAGTTAAGGATGAACTGATTAGATTTCAGAGGTCAAAGATCAAGTTTACCGTGACTTCAAGTTGTCCATTTGTCCCTTTCTTGTGAACGTGATATGAGATATATGTCATGAGAGAATTTCTCCAGATTAGATTTTGGTGGTTGAAGGTCATAGGTCAAGGTTACTGTGTCCTCATTCCACTCAATGCTATTTCTCAGAAACCACTGGAAGGTTTATATCTGACACAAACATTCACTTGACTCAAAATTAACTTATTAGAATAAGTTTGGACAGACAAGCTTGCAAACTGTTCTTTTCTCTCTTTTTCTCTTTCTTTCCACTCACCCCAACCGGCCGAGGCAGATGGCCACCCACCTTGAGCCTGGTTCTGCTGGAGGTTTCTTACTTTCTCAAAAAGGGAGTTTTTCCTCTCCACTGTTGCCTAGTGCTTGCTCAAGGGGGATTTGTTGGGTTTTCCTTATTATTTAGTTGTATTGTAAGGTCTTAAACTTTACATTATAAAGTGCCTTGAGATGACGTTTGTTGTGATTTGGCACTATATAAATAAACTTGAATTGAACTGAATTAAACTGTTAATAAGTTAATAACTGTTCCTTCTATAAATAGGAACACCTAACTTTGTTAACATTTGAAGAATGCCGTCTTACCTGTTGTCAGAACTGAGGGAGGAGGGACCATCGCTAAGCGGCCGGTGCAGCAACGGGCCATGCTG
>OMLM01008808.1:4585-26322 GCA_900302695.1 Helostoma temminkii
ACAAAGTAATGAAAGCAGGTTCAAGGAATGTTTCTTCTCCAGCTTTTCATTGCTCACACGTTGATGCAAACTGTTACAGTAATGTTTTATGCTTATGTTGTACTTGACTTGGAAATCATATCTTAAATGTGCATAATTAGCAAAGGTACATCACAGTTCATCCACCTAAAAGTCTGAAGAACCTTTGACTGCAAAACATAATGAACCCACTGACAAAAAACAACATACTTGCAGGATCCCACCCCTTGTATCTGAACTACTTTTTGCTTTGAGTAAAAGGAACAGTGGACAGTGAACAGTTCACTGGAGCTTTGTGGCAAGTTGAGCTTTCTCCACACCTCAGAGATTAAAAAGTAAAAGCCTGACCCTCCACAGATGACAGGTCTTCATAGCTTGTTTCTCATATGTGTATGAGTGTGCATGGCATCCACATATGTGGGCGGTGAGCTGGAAGGTTGCAGAGTTGACATGAGCAGCAAACCAGTTTCTTGTCACTTAAACAGAAATGAATAACAGTGTAAGTTCAAGCTGAGCTTGGCGGTCAATCATAATCACATACATGTACATACATTCCTGTGCATTCAGCTGATGACACCTGAACTTTCACATTAAGGTTTCTGATTAGTGGGTGAATGAACCAAGAACAGAGCAGAGACAAGAAGTTGACCAATCTAAGCAGGGTGCCAGGCTGGAGACTGTGACATGAACATTGGCTTCAATGTCTGAATGGACGCCCTGCTCACTTTTATGCAAAACTCAGAGTGGCAAGCATGCTAGGTTGGACCCCCTGATATTTACATGTCACTTTTAACACAGCATTTTAGCTACTTTGTAAGATCTTTATCTTTAATCCAATTAGTAATTCTAAATCAGTTTTTAAGTACAAAAATAAAAAGATTTTCAGGGATTTCACTCATTAACCTAATTGCACTTTGTGAATATAAATGTAAAATTCAGAGTTAAATGCAGCAACGCCCTCAAAAACATTTGGGACAGAGGCCAAATGAAGAATACATGTTCACTTTCTGGACGATTTCAAATAAAGCAGGTTAATTTCAAAAGTTCTGTTCTGTGGCACCTGGACTTTGACATTCTTTAAGATGTTTCACCTCTCATTCCCAAGGATTCATCAGTTCTGAGTAACTGGCTTTGAGTGGCAGGCATATAAACTCTGTGGAGTCTGTTGAGTCATTGACACTTTGATGGTTACCAGTGGGATGTTGTTCCCTACTGAATTTACATAGGTCGGGTTCACATGAGTCAAAGTGTGAGTGATTATGAAACCATCTCAGGAGTGATGAAAGAACTGCATTAAGAATAATTAAATAGACAATATATATATATATATGTGTATAATGAATAAAGCGATATATATATTGCTTTATTCTGGTAAATTTTATAAATGTATATAAATATATAAATTATTTGAGCTAATAATGCATTGCTACTAATCCATATATTTGTAAGTTCAGTTAATGAGTAATTCAGTTAGATACAATTCAGTCTATTTATATAACTCATAACAAAAGTCTTAAAGCACTTTACACTGTGAGGTTTAAAACCTTACAGAATACAACTTTATAGAGTTATATAGAAAACCCAACAAAACACACTTGAGCAGCTCTAGGTGACAGTGCCGAGGGAAAATTCCCTTTAATGGAAGAAACCTCTAGCAGAACCACTCTGGGGCAGGCATCTGCCTCAACTGGTTGGAAAGAGTGGAAGCTAGAGAGAAAACAACAACAACAGAACAATAACAACAACAACAATGTCAAGCTGCAAACAAAACGCTGGGCAGGTTGGTTGGGCCAGCAACTGCACTCTGGAGACATATGGTGCAGGTCTGAGGCCAGGGATACCTGCACAAAGAAGAGAGGGAGACAGGGAGGAAGAAGCACAATTACTGGGGTGAAAAGTTAATGACACCGTGTGTCATTAACTTTCTGCCTTTTCACCTAAGAGAGGATAGAAAGGAAAAGAGAGGAACTGAGTGTATCAGGGGAAGTCCCCCAGCAGTCTAAATCTATAGCAGCATAACAAAGAGATGGTTCAAAGTCACCTGAACCAGCTCTAACTATAAACTATCAAAAAGGAAGGTTTAAGCCTAGTCTTAAAAGTAGAGACAGTGTCTGCTTCCCAAACATGAACTGGAAGCTAGTTCCACAGGAGAGGAGCTTGATAGCTAAAGGCTCTGCCTCCCATTCTACATTTGGAAGCTCTGGGAACCACAAGTAAACATGCATTCTGAGAGTTCTGCAGCGATGATATGGTACTATGAGGTCTTTAAGATATGAAGGATCTGTATCATGAAGTACTTTATATATTTGAGGAGAAGAATTTTAAATTCTATCCTAGATTTTACAGGGAGCCAATGTAGCTAGCTAATGTATTGTGGAATTGGGATGCACCCATAGACTGGCAACTTGTACCCCAACTTGTGCCCAATGGCAGCTGGGAGGGGCTTCTGTTCCACTTCAATGTTAACATTAAATGGTTTTGATAATAAATGTAAATGGTAAATTAGTCCTTATGATTACCTTCAGCAAATGTTGAGTAAATAATCTAGTGTATTCTACTAGCAACAGTAGAATATCTATCTATCTATCTATCTAATTGTTGTCCCTGACAGAAACTCCTCAGCTATGCACAGATGATGGTGATGGAGACTATTAATAATGATAAATGTTTGTGACATCTGAAACAACCTGAGCTGCAAGTCATTTTAACCACAAATGGTGAATAGTCTTTCAAATTTCATGGCTAGATACAGTCCAGGGCAGGAGAGAAATCTCATTGGGTGTGTGCAGTATGTGGATTTACTGTAAGTACATGCAAACACACAGAGTGAATGAGTGTTTTATGGTTGTACCATTCCATCAAATTAAAATGTTCTAAATATCTTTAGCAGTATTTACACATATTTTCCCCATATCTCTGCACAGTTAAACTGATTAAAGTAATAAATAAAGACATAATCTCTTGCATTCTAATCCCAGTCACTGCAGCACCTCCATCACTGTGAGTGCACTTAAATTTAGACCCATGTCTGACTCTCCACAGTCCACTAAACATATGCTTCAGGTCTGGCTGCTCTGGAGGCTGTTTACGTAGGAAGTGGACCTGGATCTAACTAAGCTGCTTGTCCTGAAGTCTAAACAGGTGAAATCCTTTAAGACGGCACAACGACTGGGGGACAGTTCGCTGTCTGTTGCTGCGTTGGCTCAAGCTGTACATGAGAAAAGTAAACAAACAGGAGTGAATGGGTGTGAGATGACTCATCAGTTCTGAGCGAGCTGTGTATGTTCATGTGCCTCTCTCAGTCTGCTGAACATCCGGTCCCCTGAAGGCCCTCATCACCACAGGCATACTTCAGCAATTACCTTCTCGCCCACACGCTGTCAGTCACATGGGCCATAATAACAGGCTGTCGTATACTGTCCCACTCCAAACTCACTCTCCAGCCCTCTTTAGCTCAGCCTCAATCACACTAAAAAAAAAAATACTCACACAACACTGACAATTCATTATTTCTATAAATGTGTCCATATTTATTGCTCAAAACTATGACACACTATAATTAAATCAATTTAAACCTGCAAGTTAAAGAAATATATACAGTCTGACAAATATACGATTTTAACAATTTAAACAAATCAAACACAAAATTAAGTCAAATGCAATAAACACAGTTTTTAGCAGTTTCTTTTATCAAGCTAATAAATGTTGTACTTGGTCAGACTGACACTAAAACTGCAGCCCAAAGCCCTGAGAAGCTGCACCCATGTTGCAGCTGGTCACTGGCAGCTATAGGGTTAATGAATGTATGAAAGTAACATTTCCACAGTAATTCAATAATGTACTTTCCCCAAACTAAACAAGATATTCATGCTAAAATTGGCTACAAACAACTGTTCATTTATTGAGCCACTAGCCAGTTTCCGTTTACTGTTAGTAACTTCCACTTTTCTGCTTTTTGTCTTTGTCAGTTCAGGGAAGGCAATAACTGTATGATTCTCAGTTCCATCAATAACCTAAAATGAGTACAGCTATCAGAAATATTCATATTTGACTATGATTCACACTAATATAACTGAGCAGTACTATCAGCAGTAAGATCTATTGTAGTCAGCAGCTTTAATGAAAGATATTTCTGAATATTATGTTCTATGTGTAGCTGCTATTTACTCATGAACAACTTCTAAATGTGAAATTGTAATTTTTAAACTAACTAACTGTGTGGTGTTGTAATAACACCTCTATGAGTGCAAACTGCAATCCTGTATAACAGGAATAATTTGCTACTCAATGATGAGACAGACAGACTAGACTGTCCTCTGATACCATGGAAACATATGCCAAGCCAGTTGATTTGATATTATGGATTATGGATTTCATTAATACAAAGCTCCAGCGCCCCCACGACTCTTAACAGGATAGATGGTACAGATAATGAAGGGACTGATACAAACACCCAGTAATACAGACAAAATTAGTTTATAATCTGTCAGAAGGTTCCACAAAAATATGTTGATCAAAATTAAACAGTGTGAAAAGAGCTTGTTCTTATTAGGAAGGCACAAATTACACCTCCAGACCTGCAAAGCTCTAGCAAAACCAGTCAGTGAATAAATTCCTGTTGACCTTTGAAAGTTCGTTTGTGCTTTTCCAAGACCTCTGCTAGTGGAAAAGTGTGCGGGTTGATGCAGGCTTTGTGTTTACATGGCAAGAAACTGCATTGTTGTCAGTTTGGAGTCCACAGTGTGCCTCCCACAGACAGTTTCACTTGTGGCTAAAACAATGCTGGGTTGTAAAGAGCTTTAAACCCTGCAGTGATGCCATCAGTGTGGGCCTCATTGGAGAAAGTTCACATGCTCAGTATAAAAATGTATATGACACACACCCAACACATGATCTACATTAATGATTTTGTGTCCACACAGACAAAATGTGGCTTTAGGTATTTTCTTTTCTTTTCTTTTCTTTTCTTGAACTACTTTCTTAACTTCCCACTCATTCAGTCCTGAACCTGAGGGCACCAGGAAAGATATTCATCCAACATTATCACAGTGATGCATCACCTCCTTATTTGTTCAGAGCGCTGCAGCATGAGGCAGCAGCACACAGTCTGCCACAGTCAGCTGTTCAACAGTCAGCACATCAAAGGCAGGTGCTGCATTGACCAGTTGTTACACAGGTAGTGAACTGGCTCCAGTATTGCACACTCTAATACTACTACACATCTTTATTACTGTTACTTGGTAGTTTTTGTTCCCAGACTCTGTTAGTGGAAGTCCGTCAGCAGTTCTTCTGACAGCTTCATGTTAAGGTACTCAGTATTTCCTTTCAGTGCTTCTATCTCACAGTATCAATATTTGAAGACAAACTGTTCTCGGCAGGTTTGAAGCTCACACTCTCCCCCTTCTTACCCTCATTAGTGCCCCTCTGAATACTGTAGATCCACAGTGAAATTATGAATGGAGAACGATGAGGCTGAGGGCTGTTCCAAATAACACTAATGAATTCATGATATAATTACCACACTTACACTCTTACTGTAGCTTAAATGCTATGTGTAAATACATAATGCATGAAGTGGAGTAAACAAAGAACGTTGCGCTAGAATGTGACGCTCTTTGCTCTTCTAACACTTTGGTCTTAGTGATTTCTTAAATAACTGCCTGCAGCCACTTTGAAGACCAACCAGGGATTCATGCAGATTAATGGAATCCTAAGTGGCACATGGTGCAATTTATAGACCAATATGCGAGATATTATGACCCAAATTCTGTCCATTATTAAAAACGGCAACATCTCTCTGCCACTGCTAGCCTATTTATGTCATCCAGTTTCCATGGCTACCATGCCATAGATAAAATCTAAAGCACACACAGGTTTTCAAGTGCAACATCAACTTTGCCTCGCAAAGACAGAAGAGAGATGATATCACTGCCTTACATTTACTAATAGACCTGAACAAAAGCAGATGATGATGTTATCCTTTACTATCTTAAAATCCACATAGACATTAAGGCAGTGAAACAATTGTGTCCATGTTTACTTCTAAAGATCTGAAAATGTTAAGGCAGGAATATCCTGTGATGATGAATGTTATTGTTAAGACACCAAATGTAAGAGCTCCAAGCAAATATGAGGTTTTGCTGCTACACTAGGCTCCTGTCAGGCTTCAGTACCTGTGATCCTGATCCTGAGGGCCAGTCGTCTTTACTTATTCTTTAAATAGATAGTTCCACATTTAATTTCACCGTTTTACACAGCCATTTCTTGAGACTGCCGTTGGCTTTTTTGGATTATGACAAAACTGACTTTCAGTAAAATTCAGTGTAGTGTACTATACTAGTTTAAAGAAACTGCTCTGCACATGAGCATTTGAGAAGACACATTGTACAGGCTGCATAAGATGTGGGTATTGGAATTCAAAACCTTTGATCAGATGATGCCTGGTATAAATCAAAATGTTGCCAGATTTACATACATTTTTATTGACCAGGACATTTGAAAACTTTGAGTTCCGTTCAGAACTGTGGAATCGTATCAGCACTATCGTTAGAAAATTTGAAGGAAAAGCATTCAACTAAGTTTTAGAACTGCTGCATCAAGTCTGGGTATTAAACCTATATTACTGTTACCAGAATGTGTGCATATGAGTTAATACTGAAGTATGAAGGGCTAGAATGTCAAATGTGTATTTTTTGTTTTTGGTTATTTTTTGATTACACATTTCAAGATTAATTTAAAATACATTTAGTCTTGATATTAATGTGTGAACGCTGACTGTATCGGAAGCAGCATCAGAAAATTCAAAGGAATTCCCTGCACAGTGCTACACACAGGTTTTTAAAGAAGCCAGTCCTGAGCAGTCAAATGTGACATGTGGGGTTTCCTTGTGAAAATAAAAGCTTATATACACAATCAAACCACCACACTCAAGCCAGATGGACAGTAGCCTTCCTTCCTCGCTCACACACACAAACAGACCACCAGCTTCGCTTTCCTACAGCCTACAATGGCTCACTTTCTGAGGACAAAAGAACACTGGACAAAGTTGGCAACAATATGCTGCATTCCTTATTTCCTCTAGTTCAGTGAGGGCAAGCAGGAACGCACACACAATACCTGACTGGAGAAGGAAGATGACATCATTTCTCAACAATGGAATGACTCATTGTTCCCCATTTAGCTGTCAACTTCACATACACACAGAGTAGAAGAACAGAAGGCTTTGTCAGCAGAATGCTGGGATCATTTCAACCTGAAATGTAAACCAGAAGCCTGTGCTCTGTTACTGCCAACAGACACACTGGTCACATTCTGGGTCCTCGCTATCAAAGACCAGACAAAGCTTATGTAACTGAATCTATTTCTATATTAGATAAATAAGCTCAATTCAAAAGAGAGGCTGTTCACACACTCAGTAAGGCGGGTCGGGCTGGGCTTTGTACCATGACATAATAAGTATTCACTCTGATCCGGCCACTGATCCGCTGAAGATCTGTGGTTCTTTGTCTGTGAGAAAAAGCTGCAGCTCTGTACTGACAATGACTGAATGTTTAGCTCCACCTGCTGGCTGAGAGGAGAACACAGGAGCTGTGATGGTTGCACTGTACTGTTCTCTTCAATTCAGTGGTTTTTAACCCCCTACCTCCAGGCACACTGTCCTGCTCACAGCTTCTGATTGGCTGAACACACCTGATCATGGTAATCACCAGTAGGTAGGACAGTGTGCCTTGAGGACCAGGGTGCTGCCTTTATTTGTTGAATAAAGGGGAATGGCCTTCAACGTTCCCACAGATAAACAAGACACTGACTTGAAGCCAATTCCTGCTGTCACCAGGCCAGAGACTCTGGACAGTTCTGGACATTACGGGGCTGAAAAACAGAGCTATCAAAATTGGAGGTGTATAAATAAAAATGACTATACCTCCTGCTTAGTTTGACCAGGCCTGCATTACAAAAGCACACGCACATTCACACCTATGAGCAAATGAGAAAGACCATAACATGGCATGTTGTTGGGCTGTGAGAAGCAGCCACAAGACCCAGAGAAAACCCACACAAGCACAAAGAGAGCATGCAGACACCTGGCCATCCAGTGGATTCAAATCCATTGGTGTAGTGATCAGTATTGGTTAGCACTGTAACCTCACAGTTAAAAGAACTCTGGGTTGAATAACACCACTGTCAGTTTTATTACTGAGTGGGCTAATGTGCTGAATGTACTCTTTAATCGTTTTGGCCCTCTCCTCACTACCGCCCCCTCCTTCAGCCTGTCTCCACTTACAACCCACTCACACCTATCCAACATCCCCCCAACTGATCAGGTGAGGAGACACCTCAGGGGGATTAAGGTTAAGAAGGCCACAGGCCACTGGAGGACGGTGCTGACCAGCTGTACGGGCTGATCATGCATATGTTTAATCTGAGAAAGCCCCCTGTTCTTTGAAAGACTTAGGCCCAATCCCATTTCTACTCCTTACCCCTACCCCTTTGTTTTGCCTGTTCATGTAAGGGGGTGTACCCAATTCTATTCTGGATGGAGGGGTAGGGCTAAGGCAGAGGGCTACATAGCCCTGACAAGAAGATTTTTCAGGACCACATTTTAAACCAAGGGGTATAAAGATTTCCCAGCATACACTAGACAGTATGGCTGCACATACAAGCAGCCATACTGGAATTGATAAGGATTTAAATATGGCAACCATTGTTTTATGTTACATTCAATTGTGTGCAATACAATATTGATTTTGTGCAATACATTTGCTGTCATATTGTTCATTGAAAAATCTCTTGTGTTTGCTAGCGTTAACTTTCCATCGTTACATTTCCGTTTTTGGCAGACACGTTTATCCAAAGCAACTTACAAGGGACAGACAGCAACAGGGTTTTGGTGTGTCTTGTTTGCAGACCCCTCGGCATTTAGGCCTGGCAGACTGCTCTACCAACCTAGCTACCTGCCGCTGCATCATTACTGCTGATTTGCACGACATATATACATATATACTATTGACCAGAAGCAGTGAATTTCCTTAACTTTTTTTTACCCCTCGTCAGATATCACTGCGTAACTCTGCTCTGTTGTTTTCTTGTGGTAACGACCACTGATATGTGATGCTGTAAAGTGCAACTTGCTGTTTTGTGGCAGACAAACACAAATAAATGCCTCTAACCTATGCAACAGAGATTAGCACAGTTGACAACGGCATCTTGGAAGATGTAAATACTCACACAGCTAGTACAGCTAGTGACACTGTATGATGATGTATAACAGCATAGTTAGGGGTGTATCATTTCTTAGCTATACATTTCCAGCCCAACACCTTGCTCCTTTGTTTCAAGGGGCAAAGTGTAGGGGCGGGGGAAGGGGTAAGTTTGAAAAATAGGATTGGTCCTTTGTGTGTGGTGCCTGTACCAAAGACAGTGCATCCCAATGAGCCTAAGGATTAAAGACCTGTGACCTTGAGCTCTCACTTGATAAAAACCTTGGAGAGGATCATCCTGGGTCACTTCTGGCCTGATGTCTGATGATGCAGCCATTATTAGTTATGCATTGGATGGGAAAGACTTTGTGACCTACTCAAAGAGGGCTGTGATGGCTGAGCGGTTAAGGTGTTGGACTTGAAATCCATTAGGGTTTCCCTTCTTGGGGTGACATGTACAGAAGTTGTATGTCAACCTCTGGGTTAGTGCTTTGCTTCCCGGTTCCTCCTGGCTACATGCTGAGAAAGACTTAGTAGTAGTACTGCCACTCTATATGTGTCCAAACAACAATTTCCCCAAGGGCATCAATAAAGTTTGTCAATAGTTTTGCTCAATAGATGAGCATCCAGGGTGTGGATGTTGAGCTACAGGAAGCTATAAATACCTTGGTGTTCACCTAAGCCAATGGTGGCTAACCCTGGTGTTCGAGAGCCACCAACCACCAACCATCCCTGCACTTACAGCTTCTGACTGGCTGAACACACCTGATCCAGGTAATCAACAGTGGGTAGGGCAGGGGTGGGAAAGCAGTGACCGCTGGCTGTCCCTGACCTAAACAATAAACTCAACTGGACTGACAATACACAAGCCCTGTACAAGAACAGCCACAGTGACCTCCACCAGCTGTGGCAACTGAGGTGCTCTGGTGTGAACAGGGACATACTTTTTATGAAGTGGCCTGTTGGACAGGAGTGAGCACGGAGAGAGACAAAAAAAGAAGCTGATCAGGAGAGCAAGCTCTGTCTTAGGCTGTTTGCTGGAATCCATAGAGGAGGTGAATGAGAGGATGTTAGCCAAGGTGACATCCATTATAGGCAACACCTCTCAGACTGATACACCCAGGGTGTAAGAGGGAGCTCTATGCAGGTTGTTCTTGTTAACTGTTTTTGAGAACCCTTATAGTCCCACAGTGGGGAAATTCAATTTTATACAGGCTGCCCCTTTGAGGTGCCAAGGGTCAGGGGTTTCGGTGGCTTGTCCAAGGACACCTCAGCAAGTAGCCAGGACAGGGAATTGAACCTGCAAACCTTGGGGTTGAAAGACAACTGCCCTACTAATTGAGCTACATGCTGCCCCATGTTATTGGACTCTATAACCTGAATGACCACGAGCATGGCATACACACGTATACCACCTAGGCATACGATACTTGATCTTATATCTTAATCATCACGTGCAATATTGTCTGTCCATCAGTGTCACACTCAGACCTGGATAGTTTCTCAGTTCCCTGTGCAATGCATCCTTCACTTAAAGTTTATTTATTATTATCTTTGATTGTTGTAGTTCATAATGTTCTTATTTTGTCTTTTGGTGGTTTCCCTTCCGTCCTCATTGGATGTAGCTTCATTCTGTCACTTGTGCTGCTGTGGCATGTGAATCAATAAAGTATTATCTTACTCTATGTTATCAACACCAAGCCTCCCTCACAACGCACCGGGGGTAAAAACTCCTCGTGTGGCACAGCACATAACCACATATCCATGTGTATGTGGCAGATTTTTAATGTGAATGGTTCATTTTGCAGAGTGATGCTAAAAATATTAAAGAATGTTTATAATATGTAACAAGTTTGATAACTTCACTGACAAGCAATTCATCAGTTTTGATCAGTGAGACATTTTTGTCCATAATTGGACACAAACATGACAATTAAACACAATTAAAACACAAAATATCACTGTGCTGTCAACACTCTTCAAAAAAGAATGGACCAATTTGAAATAGATAGAATTATGAGCCCAAATTTGTTGCTATAAATTTCCCACATCTGTGGGTGAGTCTGAAACGTGTCTCCAAAACAGCACCAGTCAGCAGATGAGGAAATGCATGAGATCTTGTCTATCTAGGGAATATAAGGAAGACAGTCTGGAAAGTCCCCAAGTCAAAAATAAACTGTAATGTTCCACTTCTTCAGTTTTGTCTCTGAAGCAACAGCCTCAACAACTACACAAACTGTGCCCTGTGATGAAGATCATGAGGTGTTGTAAAATACCTGGAAGAAGCTAGTGACAAGACCTTTAGTAAAAGTAGACACATTGTTTAAACCGAGGTTTGTGTTATGCAGTGCCTGTAGTGTCAGAAGACAAAAACTATCAATAATAATAACAACCCAAGCCAAACTGTGCACAAGATCAGCGAGCTGCTATACTCTGCTGCCTGGAACCTAGTGTGAACATAATGTGTGCTTAATTAGCTTTCCTCAAAAGTGGTCGTTACATTTTGATACTGAGAAATGTCTGAGTTTTAAACAGAACAGATTTTCTTAACAAATACATATCTACTGTACATCAGTATGACAAAGCTTATTGTTACATTCCAGATTTTCTGTAAGTATTGAACAATGTTATATTACTGCTCAAATATTGTAAACATAGGCTAGTTTGTGGACAGATAGGGATGGACTGTCGCAACATCACAGTGAGCAACCTGGGCTTCAGTTTCAGCCACATTGCCTACAAACCCCAAGGTTGATGGTTCGACACCTGGTTCCTCCAATTCCTGGCAACATGTCAAAGTGTCACGGGACAAGCCACTGAACCTCTAGGCCCATGGTCGTTCAAAGTAGCTGCCTGTCCACAGCAATTTACCCAAGGGGAATCAATTACAAAATATTTTTATTATAATTGCACCTGACAAGTATTCACACATAAAAGCTGCATCTTTTCATCATTCTTTTTATTTCATGTCGCATTGCTCACTCTCATATACTGTACCTCATTTCCCAATAATTTAGGAGAAACAGTGTATGTGATTTAAAAAAAAAACTCAAGGAAACACAGATGATTCCTGTAGAGTAAGTTTTAAAAACAGAATTGCCTAAATGAGAAATAAAATTGTACATGACCAATAAAATGTGCAAAAATACTTAAGGGACTTGAGACCTAGACAAAATATATCAAACTGAAGCCTTTTTGAGTGCATCTAATTGTTCTGGATATAGAACTCGTGGGAAACATTTACAACATCAGCTTACTGACACACATCCCTTTCACTCCCCTCTGGAAAACATTTAATTCAATGTACATTACATTAGAAATGTCTTTTTTTTCAGCTTTTATCCTGACTAAACGAATCATAAAACAAGCACTTAAAATGCAGGCAACTTCTAAGGCAACATGTGAACTAAAAACAAACTAGATACTGTATAGGGAGATATATGCTCCTCTATTTTGTCCATAAGGGCATTCCCAGACCAGATAAAAGAATTCAGAAATGACAGAAGAGCTTTCACAAAAAGTGAACTACTGAATAGAAAAGACAAAAACCATCTACACACAAAACAATACTGAAGTCAAAATAAAAAGGGAACCAGAGCTCCTTGTATTTGCTATGGGAGCTAGTTGTGTGCTATTTTTTTTTAAAAGCACGTCATTCTACTGTAACGTCTGATGTGAAGAACTGAATATATCACCTTAAAAGAGTAAACAGCTACAGTGGCCATGCTCATAATTCAAACAGGGAGAGTATTTATGTACTGTACTGCACTGTATGTGTATTTGTATACCTATTTTTGTGAGGACCAGAGTTTTTCTACCTTGGGAATGAAGACATTTTAGCCAGGCCTCACTTTCTGACACAGCTTCAAAGGGCTGTTTGAGAGTTAAGACTTGCTTTTTGAGTCATGGTAACAATTAGCCTTAAGATTAATGTTTGCTTTATTGTAAGGGGCTAGGGAATGTCTTTTGTCACTGAGTGTCCTCACAAAGATAGTACAAGTACAAATGTGTTTTTTTTTTTTGGCAGAACAGGGATTCCATGCTTGACTGTAGTACAAATGAGTAGTACAGTTTCAAACATCCACATTTCTCTTAAACATCTGCATATGATTCACACTTTTGCTGAAAAGCCTTTGTCTGTATTCACATTCTGGAGGACGGTGTGGCTGTCAGCTGTGAGGAGTGGACACACACTGACCAGGCAACCCAGAGGCCCTGAGAGCAAACATGTACAAACACCCAACCAATGCTCATCAGCCTGCCATCACACTCGCACTAAACACACTGCCGCTGAACAAAGGTCTACCCAGAAGCACAGCAGCAGGGATGGGGCTGATAGAAATGCAGGTAATCAAGGTGCAGCGATTGTTTGGTCTAGAGTCACAAATCATAATGTGCAAACATATGTACACAGAGCATCTTCCTGCTGGGCAGAAAAAAGGGTCTAAATGCATCATGCAGGACACAGTAAAATGTAGGTCTCCTTACGAAGCTGGACTGGGAACAGTGTGTGTGTGTTTGTGTGTGTGTGTGTGCGTGTGTGTCTGCAGACTGTGACAATGGGTAGTGTTACATGTCTGTGTCTCATCACGACGTGCCCTGTCTCTTCTGTTGCTGGACCCGAATCAGCTCCAGCTGTTTTTTGCACTTCTGGTAGTATGTGGACAGACTCTTGTTCTCCTCCAGTAGCTTTTTGTGCTCCTGAACCAGACGGGACGTGTTCTGCTGGTCCTTCTCATCTTGGTCCAGCTCAGCGATGAGCTCCTTCCTGCAAAGACAGAAAACAGTATAAGCCGTCAGTTGTTTAAAATATTTTAGTGGCTTATATAGTATGTATATAGTATGCTACTATATAGTTTATAGTTAGTCACTGTTTACCAAAGTTAACCACAAATAACATTTTTCAAGTGCTGACACAAGAGGCAGAGCTGGATGTTCAATCATTAAGGTTTGTGGAAGAATCTTAGGTAACAGTGGCTATTGTGACCTCTGTCCACCACAACATTAAAACCACCAACTTAGCATAGGTTATGGGTCTGGTTGAGACGTGTTTAGATGTCATTTACAGATAAATACTGATAATTGTTGCAGGTGCAGGTTTGTAAAACTCTGAATGGCAGTTCAATCCCCAGCTCCTCCAGTCAATATGTCAAAGTGCCCTTTAGCAAGACACTGAATTCTAAGTTACTCCTTTGTGTGCTGTGTCTCTCACCTGCAAACTGCTTTGGATACAAGTGCATTTAAATAATGTAAATATAAGAGTGGACAAGAAATGCTTTCTTCATGCATCAGTATTTCTGCTCATGAACTCTTGTCACTCTGCTTTGATAAGTTTGCTGGTGATGTCACTGACTTTTTTGTCTTCACAGCTGCCACCATCGCTGATGTTGGTTTTACTTTGCTGGCCAATTCAGTGTATGTTGCTCAGCACACCAATGATTTCTGTCTTTTTGCTCCCCATAGAAAAAAAACCCAAAAGGCTAAAACCAAGAGTAGTGAAGAAGTGAAGTACAAAGATGTGAACTGACATCTGCACATGGAAATTGGCTGCTTTGTATAGCTAGACTTACTTTCTCTGGATCAGAAGGGCAATTTCTGTTTGTACTTTGAGATATTCTTGGGCCATCTTGCAGTGCTGTTCAAACACAGCCATGGACTCTTTAGAGTTGGGACAAGGAGCAAGAGGCTGCAAATAAATATAGATTCTGCTATTAATTGACTTTAACATGGCAATATTTTACTGCAGAATGTATTTTTCACCATCAAAACATAGTCAAAGCTATATTAATATTGAACAACAAATGTCTTGCGTATTATTACCTGAAGCTGGTGATCCAGGGTGAGATAAGCCATGGGAATGGAGTTGTCTGAGCCATTGGTGTCTTTAAAAAAAACAAACATACAAAAAACAAGACAAAAAAAAAGAGCAAGGGTTGTTTTTAGTGACTGCACATAAACATTGCTGACTATACACCACAGGCATTTCATCGGGAAGGAGTAGTCTTCATTTATTAACACTATACACAACATACTGCTCTGCCATTAATTCTACTGTTACAAAGTTACTTTTCAGTTTTGTTGAAACTGTAAGAACGGTCATAGTTCTATTATATACTTAATGTTGTCATACTGGAGTGGATTATATATCTTATATCTAATTTGGTTAGTGAATAGGGAGTGATTATGGACACAGCTTATGTCATTGTTGTAAGATAACATTTTACTTATATTTACTTATTGTTCAATAAGTGATCATTAATCTGAACCAACCTGTTGCTTAAAATGACTTGTTGTGACCTCTGCCTTTACTGTCTCACTAGATGGAGTGTTTGTCCACTGGCTATTCTTCTGTTGAGCCAGCTTGAGTCACTACATGATGCCTGAAATTTACTTCTGAGAGATACTACTGTGGTTGTGTTGTGGTTGTTGCTTAAGTAGAATGCAGTCACCAGTACCTGTATCATCAGGTGAGAAGTAACCTCTGCTGCTTGTCTTATCAGGTGGCATCATCCTCACGCTAGGACTGGAGGATCGGCTACTGTTTCTGCTTCCCTACAAGAAGAAAAAAAAAACCTTTATGCATCATAGTAATCAACTTTTTGTGTACTTTGTGTGCTCCACATGGAATCTATACTGTATTTGATCCCACAGACAGCATGTTGTTTTGCATATTTAACAACAGTAGTCTTTCTAGTGAACTATAAATGAACTGTTAACTACACAGAGCTGCAGGTTTTTGCAGGAGAGAAATATTTAGGATAGCTGGAGAAAATGTCTATTTGCATCACCACAGACTGTAAGCAGGGGCTTTAAACCATCACTCAGACCACCACAGGTGACCCTTCATAGAAGTTACCTTCACTAAACATTGTTACAAGAATTCAATAAAATAAAAAGGCACAAAGGTGAGACATTTGGCAGAAACTACTTTTATAGCACTTACTATACACACATTAATAATTGCCCTGCTAACACACACAGCTGATCACTCACTGTACGGTGTAGACACACAGGCAGCACTGAAGTTGCTGCTGTTGATTTCAGACTACTCAAAGCTTCTGTGCAGATGGCATTAGAACTAAGCAAGTTCTGGTGTTTTCTTTCCTACTTGTTACTCTAACCATCAGAACGACTAGGCTGAACAGACTTGCTTACCTGACTGGACTCTGTGCCAATGCCAGGCAGATCCTGCACAGAGCGACGTCTCTGTGGCTCACATGTGGCTGTGGAAATGGTGGACAGACAGGAAAGAGAATGAGACACAAAAGAGTTAGCGAGTAGTGATGACGAGGGACTGATTCAGGTTTTTGTAGTACAGAAGTACTGTAGATCCAGACTGAAAGGGGCCAAACAAGAACAGCTGCACTGATTCAACCATTTACACCCTGGCCTCTCAACATGTTCTGTGGCATGGCTGGAACGTGACCACAGCACTCACAACACCAGACCTGATCTACAGTGCACAAACAAATACACATCAATGCAGACCAAACCACCAGAACAAGTGAGCCTAGCTATGTGAGGGGATGGCACTGACTGGCTCATTTAAATTAGGATGAGGTCTCTGCCAGAGTTATAGCAATAAAAAGATAAAACCTGCTCTATAGTATGTAAAAGAACCTTTTACTTAAAATTTAGAAGATTTTTGAATAAAAACAAGCAAAATTGGAATTTACCTTTTTACATTGCAGCAATATTCAAAATAGAAACTAATGAGCATGGTCCAAGCTTTTTTTTCTTAGTGTTTACATTTTACAAATGTTACCTGAATGTTTCATACTTACTTTACTCTGTAAAACTGTTACACACACTCTGTTATTACTCAAAATCAAACAAAATGCTAGTAAATAATTGTTGCTGTTGTAAAATACTGAGTGGAACACTGTTGCAACAGTTATTTGTTTATTAGGAATGTATACATAATACACACGTAATAAATAAATAATTGGATGTACTGTATTATACATATACATAATGTGTATAATACCAAACAACATAATATATACAATTTCAATAAATATAAAAAGCTGTAGATAACAAATAAATTTGATTGCCAGTTCTGGACTTTCTCCAACTGTTACTCAGCAGGGGTATAATGATACATAACTTCTAGCTATGGAGTAATATAACAGTTCTAATGTGAAGAACATCTGATGGGATTTTTTTGAAAATAGTAAAAATCAGAAAACGACTAACCTTACACTTACACAAGTATTCTGAATTTAATTGATTGCCTGTTTGTTAACGTAAAACATAACACATGTAAAACTTGAACACTACGTTTTCTCAGTTCTAAACAATGAAAACAACTGGAGAGGTATTTGATGTTATTTAGATCTACAGTTGAGAAGTGATATGGTTTCCCAGTTTCACTGGATTAAAGTTGTAAACAACATTGTTAAATGAAACTTGGATTTGTCTCTTGTTTGCTTTGGATGATCTGCATTTGTCCAGGAAATCGTGCCTGAAGCACACACCAACCTGTGGATTTTGTGTACCGTTGCACCCATACTTAATGGCCATCAGGGATTTATGTACTAGGGAAACAGCTTTATGACCAGGTGTTCACATGTAATGATTAAGTGCCCTACCATTAATAATACGCACCAGCTGAGTCTTTTGGTCTCTGGATTAAATCAGACACTTGTTCATCGTATCTCACACAGCTCCAAATAAGAGCCTTTTCTGACATCTAGAGCTGTCCCCTTTCTTTTCATCCGTATCTCTGCTTGCAATAATAGCTGTGACCCTCAATGTCAGAGAAATTAATCAAAATGACTTTCAAAGTTAATGGATGTAAAGAGAGCAAAAAGGGGAGGAAATGCCATGCTTTCTGAATGTCCTCTATGCATGAAAGGCAAGGACAAGCTCACATGCAAATATGTGGTGAACTGATTTTCTCCTGCTACCAATGATTAGCCAAACCAGAGAGTTTTCAGAGAAGACAGGGCCACGAGTTAAGAAGCTTATCTCATTTGTCATCTGATCTGATGCAATATACTGATTTCGTTATCTAAAGTCAACCATTTGATTTTGCTTTCAAAGCAGCTGACAGAAAGTCTACATCAATTTCAGAAGGAGATGAATTTGGTAGAACTGGATTTTGGGTATGAAAGGCGATAACAGATGAGAAAGCTCCAATTTTAACTCATGTTCTGCTTCTGCTCACTAAGTGCTGACTGTAAGTATTTGGACAGTTGCATGTTTTTGTACTTCAGCAAATTCACATTGAAATAAACTAAACACTAAATTAATGTGTCAATTCTCAGTTTAAATTTTTGGGTGATCAGCTCTATTAAAAGTTGGTGATCAACAAAAACAAAAGCTAATGGGCAGAAGCAAAAAACTACTTAATCATACTTAATATTCAGTGAAAAAGTAATTTAGCAGTGTGTTACTTTACATAAGTATGTCCATCAGCAGCGAAATCATCAATAAATGCCTGATAAAGTCTTATGTTTTATGAGGAGAGTTACTGTATTAAATTATCAATTATAAATATGTTTGGGACTAAATGCAGTGGTGCATGATGTACTTTATCTGACGCAGTTAGAGTACACCCTCTGCTGGCCTTTGTAGTAGTGACACATCAAACATCCACCCTGCTGCAAGTAGCACAGTTAAAGTAACACATCACTGTCTCTTGTAAGCTTTCAGTTAAAATGAACGCTTGTAAGATTTCTGAAGCTTCCAATAATTCTTAACACACTGATTATTAGACCAAAATGAAATACTATATAAGATGATTAAAATTCACTCAAATCTCAAATCAAATCTCAGGCTTGGATGTTTAATGTAATAATTCTTATATTTATAATTGAATGTGCTAAGTACAAGGTCTAAAAAATAAAAAGTGTGCAACTGTCCATATGATTACAGCATAGACTGGAAAAAAAACAAAAAAACAACACACACACACACACACACACACACACACACACAAAATAAATAAATCACAGAAGAAACTCTGATGTGTGTTACTCCATGCACAGCTCAATCACATTATCATTTTTACTATAGTAACGGTTATAATTAGACAAATAAAATTGTCTAAGTGATAGAGTGTGGAATGACACACAAGGGAAAGCTATGTCACAGCACAGCAACCTTTGGGCTAAGCCCAGCCAGCTTCACCCAGTCACCAAGTAGCCCAGTGGTCCAGTGATACCTGTGACGACGATCTTGGGGACATCCAGAATGGTGCCAAATGATGCAGTTTTACGGTGGCCTCGTTTATACTGGGGGCGTGCTGCAAAAACACACATACACACACACACATACAGCTGCATACACAACAAGCATACAGACTAAGACAGGCTGGAGGCTCACAGCTGGACTGGAAATGTGGCCACAAACATGCAGAGCACATAGTGAACGTGCAAGGGCAGCATGCACCCCATGCATTCCTGATGCTGAGGAGCAGAGCTGCCAAGACTGGTGGCAACCACTGCACTACATTTCTCAGCAAAAAATACAGCAAACACTGAGCTTGAAGTTCTACAAGTAAATCTATAGACAGTCAGAAACTCTGTTCATTAAACAATATGTGCTGGACTTTCTGAATTTATTGTGCCATGTGAGTTTTGTGTACCTTTTTAATCTCCACACTGCATTAGATGGTTTTCACTGGGAATGTAATTAAGCTGTAAGAAATGGTGAACAAGCCGCACAGCCCCATTCTGTGCAAAAATGCACTCCCAAGTTCGACTGAGACTCATATTAGGCTTCAACAACTAGGTAAGCATAGTGAGCTAAGGTAAACATAGTCAGCATCTTTTAAGGTTACACTCATTTCAGATTAATTTCCTATTTCCTTGCCTAGCTATGATGGAGGGGTACCTTCTAATATGCATGTAGGTGAAGCAGTTTATCGCTGGCATGTCACAGTGTAAATCACAAGTGCTGACTGGCTTTAAAGAATTAACATCTAATATCGGTTGATATTACATGTACAGAATAGTTCAGTTGTTGCCATGCCTTCGTTACATCTAGACTGGACTATTGTAATTCACTACTTATATGATGCTGCAGCAATGCAAATTGACAAGAGAAACTATATTTCTCGTACATTAGCTTCTCTCAATCTGCTAGGTGCTGCCGGTGGCTGATGAGACACTCTGGATCCAAGACCATAACACATCAAACACTGTACAGTCTTTCATGTTGACTCTGTGCTACCTCAAATGTTCGGTTGTCTTTTTGAGGCCATGCTTGTGGCAGTATAATTCACTCTGTCTCTCACACACTTTTGTAGCTTGTAACCTTAGCCATGCATGCTTGCTTGTAAACAAATTACATGAACGGCATTGGTTCAGTGTTTCAAAATAGATAAACAGAACTGAAATTCAGTTTTTGCTACGGGTACCTGGTACATTCCGTTTTAAATTTAGGTCTAATTTGGAACCAAGTTTCAGTTCCCAGCCCTATCTGTGAGTAAGTGCACAGGAGGCTTCAATAGAACCTCACATTAAGATTACTAAGATTACTTGGGAAATATTTCTACTGCACAAAATAATTGAAAATCCTGTACATACTGTAAATGTAGCTTCAACTTAGAGCACAACATAATATGTAAAAGCCAGTTATCAAAAGAAATACATGAGATTACCAGACTACAGGGTTCCCCCCACCACAGCTTGGCAATAAACTACTCTTGGGAAAACTAAAAGAGAGACCTGCCTCGATTTAGCTTATTGGGACTACTGAAATTTCATAAGAACATATTTTGACAAGATGTATGTGTGATTTCTTATAGTGTAATCATGCCCAGGTAAAAGCTTGAGGGCCTGTGTGGAGCAAGAACAATTACAGAAAACAAGATATATCTTTAAATACATTTGGGCACATGGATATAGTTTTAAGACAAACTTGAGAAATCCCAAACCTATACACCAACATAAACTCTGTCAAAACTGTATGTGGGAACTGAGGTTTCATTTCACGATGGGAGCACTAGTGAGTCTGCCTTTGCAAAATGGGAGGTAGATGTGTTATATGAGGAGTAAATCTTCTCATGTCAAGGTGAATACATGAGAAACACCCTGACATGTGTTGGGAGGCAGTTTCTTGTGGATCCTGCAGCACATAGTGCGTCTATGACTTTTTTGAGATGCGTTGCTAATATCAAACTTCTTCATTTCTTAACGTGGTACATTTTCCCTTTGAACATGTTTTCTAAGTTCTATTGTGAATAAAATACAGTATGCATTTAAAATGTTCAAATCATTGCCTTTAGTTTTACTGAAGATTTTACACAGCGCCAGCTTTTTTGTATTTGAGGTTAAGGTTGATAAGCATCTTGCTGCTTTTCATGTTTTGATTTGTGTGTAATGTTAAATACCTGCAGGTGCAAATGGCATCTTGGGCTCCAGCTCTGACAGGTCAGTACTCATTCTTTTGCTGTCAGATGTTGCCAAGCATTGCGTCCGTGGAGACAGGCTCTCTACGCTGCCCCCTCTGGACAGCGGCAGAGACCTCAATGGGTCTCCCTAAAAGAAGAGAAGAAAACTTTATAGACTGATG
>OMLM01008809.1:0-19944 GCA_900302695.1 Helostoma temminkii
TCACAGTAGAGGAGCTTGATAGCTAAAGGCTCTGTCTCCCATTCTACATTTGGAAACTCTGGGAACCACAAGTAGACCTGCACTCTGAGAGAGAAGTGTTCTGCTGGGATGATATGTTACTATGAGGTCTTTAAGATATGAAGGAGCTTGATCATTAAGTGCTTTATATGTGAGAAGGAGAATTTTGAATTCTATTCTGGATTTTACAGGGAGCCAATGGAGGGAAGCTAATGTAGGAGAAATGTGATCTCTCTTACTAATTCCAGTCAGAACTCTGGCTGCAGCATTTTGGATCAGCTGGAGGCTTTTTAATATTCTAATTTTGGAGATATTCCTCAGGTGGAAGAGATTTCTTTTATATATGAGTTAAAGGAGATATACTGGTCAAAGATAACAGACACCAGTGTTATGTCATCTAAAGTAACTATATGATTAGACATCGTATCTCTGAGGTTTTTGGGCCCAAATAAAATAACCTCTGTCTTGTCTGAATTAAGTAGAAAAATGCAAAATCGAATGTTCACCATCTTAGTTTGGTGTTTTAACATGCTAGCATTTGCTAATTTATACTGTAGAAGCCTCTTTTTATCACTTCAAGGCAGGTTCCAAAACATTAGAGACACCTCTTACGGTGACGCACTGCATTCTACCACACATGCAGTAGAATTATTACATTTCTGACAATTTCATTGTAAAAATTGAAAAATATAATAATAATAATAAATAACATAAATAATAAATATAAATTATTATAATAAATTATGGTACCCACCACTAGCATGTCAAGTGAAAACAATCACCAGCTATTGGCACAGGTCCAAATTTAGTGTCGTTAATGTCTGTACTAAATTTCAGAGAAATTAATTCAATATGCAAACATGAAAACACGTCACCCATAGGCTAAAATATCAAGCAGAGAAAAAATGAGTAGGATTTAGCTACTGTGGACAGACCAGAGTTAATATCTGTAGAACATGTTCCAATGTGTGCATCTGTTTTTTCAGTTAATTTTAATAGTGTGTCCGGACTAAAGCAACACAGCACTGTGTTGAAACATTTCCTGCCATGCTTTAGCAGTCTTCCTCCCTTTGCACTGAGGAAATTCACACAAGGAAGCGCACACACTCACATGTATATGCTGGTCTTTCTATCTTTGCAAGAACATAATGTATTTCATAGCTTTTTATTCCAAATGTAACCATCGTAAAAGTCTAATCCCGACCCTGACCGTAAAAAATGTCCTCACGGTTGTTTTGACTGACGTTTTTTCCACACAAGTCTAACATGAGCCACGTGTTCATTTCCTCATACGTGAGAGATGTTTTATCATAGTGTTTATCAGTGCACTGCCTGGAATCCAGAGTGTGAAGGAGGTAATTGCATTACTAAAGAGAGAGTGATGGCTTGTAAGATAGATAACGGTGGAGGCCACGTCTTAAAATTACTGGCATACTAGTAGAAAATGTGAAAAAATGTGGCACCATAAAGAACCACTAACACTAGTAGCTATATAAAACAATGAACTCATCTGACCACATGTTAAATGACCTGCTCGCTCATCAAATATAGGAACCTGAGACGTTTGTGTTGCAGTTCTGAGTTTCTGTCATGGTTACAGCTAGTCCTGCTCTAAATACTAAACACAATATGTGTGCTGTGACAGCTCTGATAAAATGACAAGATGATACAAGCCTTTAACTTTTGTCTCCGTGTGAATAATTACTGTCAAACCTGAGCATTTTGAAAATGGCTTCATAGTGGGATGTAGCAAAGAGCAAATAATAGTCTATACCAGGCATTCACAGACAGCTAAACACTGTGTGTGTGTGGGTGCGTGTGCGCGCATGTGTGTGAGTGTGTGTGAGGGGGCGGTGATGATTCAGAAGTCAGATTTCTCACAGGAACAGCCACTTCACTAGAAGCAGAAGCACATTGCAGTTGGCCAGTGAGGAAAGATTTAGAATTTCTCTCTCTGGTCTGAGCGACCCACAGAGAAGAGCTCGAAATACAGGACGTTTTATTTGACCACTTGCTGGCGACCTTTTGATTTTATCACTGGGAGAAAACACAGCTGTCCAAATGTCCAGAGTTACCAACCAGTCGAAACTGCGGCAAGAGAGGATGAAGGAGATCAATCTGAGGGTGAGTTGGCATCATGTTCACCACTGCTCACCACCCAGAGTTAGAAACAACCAGCACTTTGATGTGTATTCACTGACAGGAGGAAGAGGTCAACTTACTAACTGCGCTTTACTATTATAGAAAAGCAGAGCGTACTGCTGAGCTGTTCTGTGTTTAGTTTTATTTTTCCCGTCTCTGTCCGTGTCACTTCCCTTTCTTCTATAACACTGTCTCATTCCCTGTACTTGCACACATCAGGCCTCAGTGTGGCACAGCGCCTGCACAGGCCCCTCACACCATAAGGCCCTGATATACTGTAAGACTGTATGTATGTGTTAATGTAGGTGGTGTGTATGTATGATTGCTTGTACACAGTGTGCTGGCTCACTGGATATTTGACTATAGCAACTGTTGCCATAGAAATGGCAGTGTGTGTGTGTGTGTGTGTGTGTGTGTGTGTGTGTGTGTGATATTACTCCTTTCCATGAGTATGATGGAGACCTCCAAAGTGTGTCTAAATAAATAAATATTAAATAATGGCTACGGGTTGTAGGATGTTAAAATGTGTTTTTCTTCATGCAACAGAGTCACACACATTAGCCATGTTAACCCCAGTTTATGAAGTGATCTGCTGGGTGGATGAATCACCCAGTTTGAACTAGCTGTGAACCATCACCTGTAATTCATTTCCACCTTTTACCTGCTGCGCCTCTGCACAGCATGACCCCTACCTTATGTACATGCATAAAGCGATATCTTGCAGGCATTAGGGCACAGTGTAGAAGCAAGGAAATGTGTGTTAAAGAACGCTCGCTGTATTTAGTGTAGCTCACTGTATCACTCTGCAGTATGGTTATATTGATCTTGATTTCATAGAAATATTTGAAACTCTCTGAGTTTAATGTATGTTTAAGTGTGTAAGTCATCCAGGTCAAGGTTCTGCCAAATATGCTGCTGAGTGGCAGCTTGTTGAGCATCATGAAGGAATTTAAAATTCTTTTAAAAGACGGGTTGGAAAGCCCCAGGCATTTAAACTGTGTGGAGCTGCTCAATGTAAAAAGTCACATGTGGACCCACGTGACCATCATGAGAATCATTAAGGTCACAAGTGTTGTTACACTGTTAAACAGCCTGAGAGGAGATGTCAAGACTGCACTGTAAATCAATGCTAAGTGTTGTCATAGACCAACTTCCCTGTTAAGTGATGGTGGTTCCAGTTGGACATAGTGATGTCCTCCTTTATTCATCTCTACTTAGAATGTGGACATTACTGCCTTCAAAGCTGTGACACTTGCCCTTGAGATGCAGATGGCACAACACAGGAAAGCCAGCTCCTCAGGGCAGGACCCAGCAGTCCATCTGCACCTCAAGGACCAGTGACACTCAGCAAGACAGATAAAGTGAGTGCATGTTGAATAACGACACAGGGATCCAGCTCACCGGCCTGTGTGTGTTTGCGTGTATTCCTGTTTTCATCTTGTCATTAATATTATTATTAATATGGTATTCACCGGCAGGAAGGCTAATCTTGAATTTCCCAGGGTGCTAAGCTGCCCCACAGGATTCGATCTGGGTTACTGGACCATTTCCTCCCTCAGGCAGCGTACAGCTGCAATCTGGAGGTGATAAGGTAATGGATGAGAGTTTCAGCAGCTCATCAGGACAGTGTATGTGCAGACAAACATGTTGCAATTTTATTTGATTGACACAATGTTAGAATAAAATACTGCCAGTGAGACGAGCTGCTGTAACAAATACTAGGTTGCATTTGTGTTCTATATAATCCTTCATTCTTGGAGAAAACACACAGAGTTTACTGATCACAGCTGTTCTGTCAGGACTCTGATGGAGCAGAGATGTTTTTTTGGTGGTTCTGTGTCACAGTGTACTGCTGAAGCTGCCCCGCCTGTAACGGAAATCCAGTGTCCCTTCAGGTGGGTATTTTTACCCTTTGTGTGGGCTCAGTGAAGAAAATCCCTAATCTTGACACAATGTCTTCTTATATATCGTGGCTGTGCTGCTTTCACACTTTGCTTTGCATGTGTAGTGTAGTTACTTTCTCTCTCTCTCTCTCTTTATATACATATATATATATATATATATACATATATATATGTGTGTGTGTGTTATATTATTGGTCATTGGTCATTATTAACATTAGACAACTGAACTGTGCAGCTATGATGCTTATAAAGAAAACAGGCCCAATTGTTGCTAAAAGATCATGTTTGTGGTATTTTTCTGCAGACGTTTATTCATTTTTACTGTCGTACATCGGCAGCATCACATTCTCTAGGAGTGGTCCTCCTGCTTGCTGAAAGTAGGTGGAGGAGGTTTCATAAATGGAGTCCTGCTCTAAGGCAGAACTATTTATAGTCATTGAACATCTCTCTGAGCGATGCCCAGGCGTGTTTCTGCAGCACTTGATTACTATGAGCCCAGAAGTCACTTTCTATAGGACAGACATGGACATTATGATAAGTTCAGAGGACTGGGCCAGACACATGGTGGCAGCTTCCTTTTCAACCATGTCCATTTAAAGTTCCACTGAGATTTAGCCAGTGTGCCCTGAACTGAATGAGGGAAGTTTACATTCTACACTAAAAAAAAATGCAGGTATTTCTGTAGTGTTGTGCTCTCACAGTGACCATCTTAGCTCTTGCAAAGCTGCTCTCATTCGCAACAGCCACACAATGAATATGCATTTTCTTATGTCCACATGTCCTATTTACATACTGTACTTCCTTTTCTGGCAGGAAGTTATATTTAACATGGCCAGTGTGTTGGAAGCTGCAAAGTTTCTGTCCATGGAAAAAGCTATTAAACCACCTGGCTAGTGAATGAAGTCGAGTGAATGGACAAGTAGCCTTTTTGTGTGTTTTCTGTTATTAATAATAATATTTCTTAGTGGCGAGGCTCTATTAGTCTCTAACTCTAAGTCCGGATTTGATTCTGTTTTCCTGTTGTCTCAGACTATTTGGTACAACCCCAGTTCCAAAAAAAGTTGGGATGCTGTGTGAAAGCTACATAAAAACCGGATGTAATGATTTGCAAGTCTCATAAATCCACATTTTATTCACCATAGAACATATAAAATGTTGAAACTGAGAAAAAAAGAGAAACAGGGACAGAACTGGGACAGAAGCAACAAAAGCTGGAAAAGTGAGTGGTACTAACTAGGAAGAGCTGGATGAACATTATCACAGTAATCAGGTTAATTAGCAACATGTCAGTAAAATGACCGGGTATAAAAAGATCAGAGAGATTAGAGAGTCAGAAGTAAAGATGGACAGAGGTTCACTAATCTGTGAAAAGCTGCGTCTACAGATTGTCAAACAATTTCAGAGTTTGGAGAGTTTTAAGTATAATAATAGGTAAAATTGCTTCTCATTTTATCAAACAGTGTTTTTACACTGCATATGCTTTCATGAATATTTTTGGCATATGCTTATCATTATAAATGATAAAAAGAATTACACACACGTAAGTGTCAAAGATTTTTCTTCGTTCAGATTGGGACTTGGAATTGGACTTCAACTCACACTTGGTTTACAGCCCTGGTCAGTGCCTACCTCCAGACACTGATGATGAAAGTAGTTTCTTTTTGGTACAAAGTGGCTTCAGCAGCTGAGTTAGGGTCTTAAATGAAGAACTGACTCTTTCAACTAAGAACAGTTTAAGGCAGTGAGGTTTCTCCGAAATTTAGGTAAACTTACTTAGAATTTAGTTTACTATTGGTTTCTTCACTTTTTTTGCTTGAACTCACTTCTCTGATTACATAACTTGCAGCTTGTTTTTTTTTTTGTTGTTGTTGTTGTTTTTCGCTCTCTACTTTCCACCTGGTCGAGGCAGATATCTGCCCACGTTGAGCCTGGTTCTGGTTTTTTCTATTAAAGGGACTTTTCATTGTCAGCTAGTGCTGCTCGATGGGCCTCTGTTGGGTTTACTTATATATTGGGTATACTGTTATATTTATATTCTCAAGTTTCTCACTTTACAGAGTCTTCAGTCAGTCTTTATTCAACTTGAGATTTCAGTTTGTAGTCAACTTGTACCAAAATCACAAAAAGAAAAACCTATTATAACCTGTTCCCATTGACAGAGTTCATCATCATCAACCTTGATTATTTTTATTATTATGAAAAGAAACAGTTTCATAAATAACAGTACAATATTGCTTCTGTGATTAGGGATAATGATCAGAATTGAAGTTCAACAGTAACATCAAATGTCATTCCTAGCTGAGATGCTCTGTGGCAGTCAGTGCACTCTCACTTCTGCTTTGACAGCTGTGTTCATATGATCATCATGAGACTTTCCTCTTTTCTGAGTAGAAGCTTTGAGCTGAGAAGAAAATCTACGCAAACTGATGACAAATGAACACATAAGGAATTACCCCCACTTCACTGTAAAGAGTCCTACAGGGTCATACAGAGCACACTGCTAACTGAGGACTAAGTCTGGAAGTAAGTCTTCTGCAGTATGCATATGACATTCAGAATAAACACCCGTGTCAGTTTTTTTGTGATTAATTGTGATCAGAAATAATGAGGCATATTTATACGTCAGATCTGTTGCATACGTTTTGCTTAATTAATTCACTTTTTATACACTGCTGATGATGATGGATTAATTTACAGTTGAATTCTCAAAATGCCATTTTGAGTCATGTAAATGTAGCATGTTTGAGTATATTCTGGTAATGTCAAGATGTGAGAACTGGTGGGTGTGATGTAACTTCCACGTTTTGCCAAAACATCTAGTGTAGTTTCAGTATCAAGCTCTTTCCCCGATTTCTTCTTTGTATAGTTAGTCAAATGCTTTTCTTATAAATTACAATCATGACTAAAACTTTTCTTATGTTTAAGTGTGATTAACTCATTAAAATTTTAATACTTGCCTGAAAAGTAACCTGTTACAAGTAGAATTACCACTTCAAATTCTTCACTTAATTTGCAGTACAATGTACACACTCAGAAACACAGTACAAAGGGACCAGTACTCCAATAAGTGTTATTGATAAAACATCACTGAACTTGAAGCTGTTGATAACATGTCCTGGTAAAGAACTGTTCCACACATACCTCATATTTAAGGTTTCTGCAAAAATGTAAAATGTTCAGGCCTTGTTTCAAACCTCAAGTGCTCATCATTCTTGTAGCATATACAAAGAAAGTTTGATGTGGAGTGTGTGTGGCAGAGGGAGTCACTAGATGTTTGTGTATGAACTTTATGTCAAGCAGTTAACTAAACAGAAAGAACAGAGGATCCTAAGGCAGGGCTGAACCTTCACAGAAACAGGAAATGAAACTAAACCAGGGGTGAGGGTGTGAGAGGAAGCAGCCTGCATAATATAAAATCTTTCTTTTGGTATAAGTTGGCCTGTAAGCAGCATAAAGATGTTTATACTTGCCTGGTTCTTTAATTCTGCAGGATAAGCTTCACTTATAATATAATACAATGAGTTTATTCACATGTTTTATTTCTTGTGACGTGCTGTTAATTTTGACTGTGGAAGGTCCCAGTTGATTGTGATTCTTGATTGTGACTCTTTCTTTGTACATAGTACTAGACTGTGTGTGTATCCTTTCATCCAATCTCTGATCTCTTTCTGTATATCTGGACTCTATGCTATGTTATGTATGTGCAGCACCTCCTGGTTCTGTCTTTTTTGTTAGAACAGCTTGAAAAGACAGATGGCAGGCTTCTGTCTGCCTCTAGGAGGAAACACAATAGATGATTATCATTTAGCTTGTGGGCTCTGTGTGAACAACTGATCAGCCACAACATTGAAACCACTGACAGATAAAGTGAATTTATTGATCATCTTGTTACTATGGCACCTGTGAAGGGGTGGGATATATTAGGCAACAAGTGAACGCAGTAGGTTCCTGAGGGCGATGTATTGGAAGGAGAAAAGGTGGGTAACTATAAGGGCCAGAGCGACTGTGATGGCGGGAGCACTGAGTCAGAGCATCTCAGAAACGATAGGTCTTGTGGATGTTCCCGGTATGCAGTTGTCAGTTTCTACCAAAAGTGGTCTAAGGAAGGACAACTGGTGCATCATGGGCATTCAAGGCTGACTGAGCTACTGTAGTACAAACTGCTGAAAAGTCAAAGTGAATCATGTTCACTTTGACTTACAGGATTCAGAATACCTGAAGTTATCCATGTGGTCATCTTTCATGTGTGTTGCTCCCACAGTTGCTGGTGTTGTTGTCGTTCTGTCCCAGTGTTACTGTAAAATGCACAGTTTACTGTGACTGTAAACTGACCTCAGTTAGAGCATGTTGAGCTGTGTGAGTCATTCTACCAACTGCTGTTTGAAGAAGATACAGTTTCAATCAGGACAAATATACAGTGTGGATTTCCATTATTGCATATATTCTACATTCTTTTTGTAAGTAATTGGGTAACACTATAACACGGGTACAAATCATGTAGTTAAGTAATGTCTAACTACTGCATGACTCGTGCTGATTTAATGCATGAATCAATAAAAGGTGTATCATGAATTCCTGTTGTTCACCATTAAAAAATGATGATGTCACTTTGGTTTATGTGATTAGTTCATAATTAACAGATCATTAGCTAAGCAATGTCAAACCCCAGCAATGTATCAGCCTCAAGCTCAGTAAATAATGAATAATGTTCATACATGTTGACTGTAAAACCATTTAGTCAACATGTATGATGATGCATCCTTTGATTTTGTTTTTTCTGTGCTAGCTTGAGGTTTCTGTTAAGTAACCATAGAGGTTATGTGCATACACATTTTATTTTTTTAATGCAGATGTTTTACCAGTTTAGTAGTTTTAGTAGTTTGGTAGTAGTTTGGTAGTAGTTTCTGTGTTTAATGACACTGGTGAGAGGCTGCATGGTGGTGCAGTGATCAGCACTGTGGCCTCACAGCTAGAGGGGCCTGGTTTAGAAGCCAACGGTCATCCAGGTGCCTGTCTGCGTGGGTTTTCTCTGAGAACTCTGGCTTCTTCCATAGTCCAAAGACATGCAGTTAGGTTAACTGGTGACTTACTATATTGTTTTAGCAGCAGCTATATTCACCTCCACAACTGTACAGCATATGCTGTGATTTAAGGTTTTGCTTTTTGTGTTCTGATGTAAACTTTTGTTGGGGTGCCCATGTTATTCCGAGTCAGAGGCTCCAAGCTGGAGGTGAACACGTGTCTGCAGGTTTCAGTTTGTCCGCAGCTTCATTCAAGAGTTTTTTAAAATGCTGAAGTACGACCTCAAATCCCAAAAATTGTGAAGCTGTGTAAAAGTTTAAGCAAAGAATAATGCAATGATTTGGAAACATCAGTTTTCTGTTTCTTAAAATTGTATTTTTTCTCAGTTAATACATTTTATAACACGTCTCAAGAAAGTTAGGACAGAGCTATGTTTACCACAGTGTATTGTCCTCTCTTCTTTTAACAACAGTCTGTAAACATCTGGGAACTGAGAAAACCCAGTTCTGGAGTTTTGGCAGAGAAATGTCATCCCATTCTATTCTAACGGCTCAACAGTTGGTGAACAGCAAGCAGGCCAGTTCAGCACCTGGACTCTTCTACTATGAAGCCGTGCTGTTGTCATAGATACAGTATGTGGTTTAACATTGTCCTTCCCTGAAAAAGACGTAATCTGGTTGGAGCACATGCTGCACTAAAACCTGGATATATCTTTCAGCATGGAGCCTTTCCAGATGTGCAAACTGCCTACTCCATAGAAACTAATGATCCCCATACCACCAGAGATGGAGGCCGTTGAACTGAGTGCTGAAAAACAATCACAATGTCGAATTTGACTGACAACAGAACCATTTTAAATTAGCTTAGGCCCAAAGAAGAGAGCAGAATTTCTGGATCATGTTCATATGGCTTCTTCTTTGCATGACAGAGCTTTAATTAGCATATTTGGATGGTACAGTGACCTGTGACCATGCAGTGGTCCATCAAAGAATCATGTCTGTTTTTTATGCAGTGCTGTCTGAGGGCATCCAATATTGCGTTTGACCTCATCCTTTGCACAGAGATTTTTTCAGATTCTGGGCCTTTTGATGATGTTATGTAATGCAGATGTCGATATAGTCAAAGTTTTTGCAATTTACATTTACATTTATTATCCTGAGAGACTCTGACCCTCTGAAATGCCTTTACTTTCTTAACTTAACTTTCTTGAGACAGGTTCTCCCATCAATTTCAAAATGATCTTTTGGTTTCCTTAAAATAGACCATTTTCTCAGTTTGAAATGTTTTTATGTTCTATTGTGAATAAAATATGGATTTATGAGATTTAGATTGTGGTTGTACTTGACATCAAGCAGTGTGGCAATCCATCACTTTGGACACTTTCTGGGCTTCTACACACACGAACCTTCCATCACACGTTAGCTTCCACTAACCCACCAGAGTGGGATAGGGAGCCTCAGAATAAAATAAAAATAATATAATAAAATAATAAAAGAAACCATAAATTAAGCACAATATGGCCACTTTAAAATGCATAGTAATTGACAGAGACTTAGCAGATTATAGACACTAGGGTTAGAACCCCCAAACGGTCTTTATGGTTCATGGTGGACAGAGCAGACTACCAGCACGTAGCTGTGCTCAGTTGATCACGATTTAACAAATCATGGGTTGCTTTGGTAATTTGTGCAGACATCTCAGCTCATTTTGTCAGCCCCATCAGTCTTTGGACATTGCGAAGCTGACAGAGATTAGTGGGCAGATAAAATGCTGGTGTTTTTCTTTTTCTACATCAACTATAGCTCTATCTCATGTGTCCTGTTATATTTATCTGTTTTATACACACGCACACACACACATACACATGCACAAGTCATTTCACACATTTTGTTTCTTTTCCAGAATAAAGAGAAGGAACGAATGAGGGAGAGAGAGAAGGCAGCGAGGGAAAGGGAGGCACGTTACAGCAATGGTCACCTCTTCACCTCACTGACAGTGTCAGGAACCACATTGTGTACAGCATGCAACAAGAGCATTACTGCGAAGGAGGCACTCAGCTGCCCTAGTAAGTGACATCAGCATCTAAATATACAGACAGATGGTAGAGGAGCAGCTAATCTACTAAAGCAGGTAGTACTAAAGTAGTACTAATGTAGTAGTGAAAGTTAGGCAGTGAAAGTTCAGTCTGTTCTTTTTTTGGACACATGAATTCTTGGGATAAGTACTGAAACAGCGATGTGTGTATTCTTTATGCTTGCTTATATTGTCCTTATTTTTTCCAGCATGCAATGTCACCATTCACAACCGCTGTCGAGATACTTTACCAAACTGCGCCAAAATGAAACAGAGGGTAAGAAGCTGGCTTCACTGTAAAGCAACACAATATTGTTTTTAGTAATTACTCTGTATTGTTCTATTTCCTCACATAAGTATGTCTCGGCATGTTTTTCTAATGGCTCCTTTGCAATGTGTTAGAGAAATATGGTCTAATCTTTTGTCCTTTGTCAACACAGCAGCAGAAGACAGTCCTGATGAGGAACAACTCATTGCAAAATGTCACACTGCGCACAAAGAGTGAGAACCTTTCTTACCCTGTTATTCTCCTCATAATGTTGCCTTCTTCTACATCAACAAACGTCTCTTCTTCCTCCTACTCTTGCCTGGTTTCTTGCTGTCATTATGCTTCTCCTCCTCCTACATCTCCCTTGTCACTCTCTCTTATCTTGTTCTTCTCTACCTGCAACTTTTTTTTCCAATGTAGCTCCAGGAATGCGTGAGCGCCCGACTTCTGCCATCTACCCTTCTGACAGCTTCCGACAGACCCTGCTGGGATCCCGCCGTGGACGCTCCGGCCTGTCACTGTCCAAGAGTGTCTCCACCAACAACATTGTAGGGTGAGTCTTTTTCATCCTGTATAATGTTTAGTATAGTGCCTAACTTGATCGGTGCAGCATTGAAAGTGTTTCAGCCGCAGTGGTTTTGTAACATGATGGAGGCAGACGAGAAGACTCTGGACATTTCTCAATCTGAGTTCTTCTCTGTCCCTCTCTGTATTTGCAGACTTGTGAAACATTATCAGACAAAGCCCAAGTTTCACTTTAGAGTACACATCTAGTTATGTACAGAAGTGTTCTTGCTCTGCTCATTTTATTGAGGATGCCCTGGGACCAGACTTGGGGAGCCAAATATCCCATCATGCATTTCTTACCATTGCATCTTCCAGAGTCAGGACACTGAGCTCGAACTTACCAAGTCTCCTGTGTACAGGAGTTCAGACTTGGTGTGAGCAGTGCCCATTGCTCGGCCACATGTACGGAACATTTACAGATGGGAAATGGTAATTTCTACAATAAGGACTTTTGTCTCCATTAGATTACTTCAAGCCTGTAATTTCATGTCAACTCAGAGCATTTAGCAGCAAATCATTTGTTCGAGCTAGCACAGCCCCTGATGCTGCTGATGTGAGAAATGTGTGCACGTGAGATGTCTGCATCAAGTTATTAATAATTCAAACAATTCAATATTCATTACTTTTCATTTCACTTCCCTCCCGTGACGTTGTAACAAGTAAACTTCCACATTGGGAATCATTAAAGTGTATTATTTTTAAATAAATTCTATGTGACAGTTGATGCACCAAACTAAAGTGCAAATAGGTTTTTGTAAGGCATGTAATTGCACCTACAATATTTTCTTAACATAGTTATATTTTGACAGTTACTGTTTTTTTTATTGCTAACAAGCATTGATCAATAATGAAACTACTTTCTTAAAACTCCTCACACAGTCTGCATTACAAACACACACCTGAGCTAAACAGTTCATCTCACCAACAAAACGCATCATACATCATACATCATACAATACTGGCTACAGATCTCACTCAGGAAACAAACACTGTCACTCTGACCACACTGAACCACAAAATACTAACAACAGAGAGCATTACATAAGAATCATTTTATGTTTAAAGTTTAAATGGTTGTTTTTTAGATAAATCTGGGTTTTTATTATAGAATAGGAATTTTACACTTTGTTGCCAGTACTAAACTATTGTCTACAGTATATATACTGTATATAGTAACAAGAATGAATCAGCGATGCAGCAGTTTGCTTCAGTTCTGCTTATGGATTCCACTTATTGCATAGTGATTTACAGGACTTCATGTATGACAATCACGTCCTCTATGCTGCATTGGGCCACATGTTTTCATCAACATCACATCTTATCTCTTCTCTGGCAATGCAATTGGGAAGAATCTGTATAAACATATTGTACTGTAGTTCAGCAGTGGAGGGATGAAGGTCTCAACTGTGGTTTTGCTGGAAAATCCTCAATATTGATGCAACTGTTGCTCCCTAAAACTGACCTCTGCTTTCACACATGCACTGAGACTTTACTCAGGTGAGTTACATGTGAGAACACAAACATCCGAGTCAACCCACACAGACGTTTTTCCTGCCAGCCCCCCAGTAAAAAGTCCATGTGAGTCTGGGTGTGAACACAGCAGGTACATCTGGTGGACGTTTCTGCTCAGTACATCATTAAATATAGGAAATATTTATCGGCTTTCTGCTGTTGTAGAGTTTCTCTTCTTCATGAAACTAAGGTTACAAACATAAAGATACATTTCAAATCATGTGATTGGCTCTACTTTAGTGCTGTAAACAAAAATCAGCTGATTATACACTCTTTACACAGAGAAATTAAGCAGACTATTTCCCAATATACAAATGCATTTCAGATGGAGTATGTCCAGGCAGGTGCTGCGTGTGAGTAAAAACAACTCTAAGTAAAGTCTGAGATAGTCCAGAGTGCATGTGTGAAAAGGGCTAAAAAAAGAGTCCATTCATTTCATGGTCAATAATTGTGGCTCGTCAGAGTCCACAGCTCTGGGTCTTCCTCTCCTTCGTTTTATCCCTCTCCCTGTCATTCTTCTCTCTAAACAATGTGACGATGTGACGTCAGTGTTGACCAATGCTTGTTAGCAATCGAAAAAAACTGTAAATGTTTATGTTTATGCTGAACACATCAGTACTATGTTGCCAGATAAGATATATTTGTCTCCCAAAATACCCAGTCTCCAACACCATTTTCTTTTTAACTGTGTTTTTCTTCTCTACCACAATATCCGTTCTAAGAGTACAACATTCAGTAGACTGGCTACAGCATTATTAAACCTTATTATGGTTGCTATGATTAAACACAGTATGACTACATCCTGTTACATGCTATTTTCAAACTAGTATATTTTAACTAATGTAATTATCCTTTAAAATAAAATAAGCATCATCTTAAATGCTGGTAATGCCCATCTGAGTAAAGACGTCACAGCAGCATGCTGAGCTTCTTGTTTCCCCATGTCTGTAATGCACAATAAATTGTGTGTGTGTGTGTTGTAGCACACTGAATGATGACTCTCCACTGGGACTGCGCAGGATCTTGTCCCAGTCGACGGACTCTCTCAGCTTCAGGGCCAGAGCTATGTCAGTGGAGTCTCTCAATGATGACGGTAACACAACTTTCATTAGTTAAAACTAACTGTATTCACACTTTGATAATTTAATATAAAATAAAATAAAATATTTTTGTCAGTTGTCATAAGTCATGCTGATGTTTCCTCTTCTTTAGGGGACCTGTACTACACATCAGTGCTGGAGGACTTAGAACTTGAGGCTCAGGACTTTAAGGCTGACTCGTGGAGCATGGCAGTGGACAGCAGTTATCTGCAAACACACCTCAAAAACGACATCAAGAGGCAGGACGTCATCTATGGTGATAAGATCATCAGTTCTTCAGCATTATTGGCATTTATTCTTTCTCTACCACACCCACTGTAGATCAAAGTTCACTGGTCCATAGACACTATTAACTGTAGATGTGACTTTGGTGTGTGTTTGTGTGTGTCTTCTCAGAGCTGATTCAGACAGAGGTAAACCACATGCGAACGCTGTACATAATGGAAAGGGTGTTCCGGCATGGCATGCTGGAGGAGCTTCCGCTGGATCCCAACACTGTGCATGGCATGTTCCCCTGCCTGGATCATCTGATCAGGATACATTCTCATTTCCTGGCACAACTGCTCCAGCGGCGCCACAGAAGCCTGCAGCCTGGATCCTGCCACAACTTCACCATTCACCAGTTGGGGGATATACTACTAGAGCAGGTGACTGTCCTACCTGAAGACAGGCTGTGGATTATCAGATGTGCAGAAGTACATTAAGGACTAGAGTTTATACGGACACGCAGCGGTCTCACATGCTGTAACACGTTCAGTGTGAAAATGGCAAAGTGGCACATTATAGTGTCCTTTTAGTGTTTGTACTGTATATAATAATAATCAATAATCATACGGCACATACTGTCTCTCTCACTCACGTTCACATTTGTGTGTGTGTTTCTGCCAGTTCTCAGGCCAGTGTGCAGATGACATGCAGAAGGCCTACGCAGAGTTCTGCAGCCGCCACATGAAGGCTGTCAAATTGTACAAGGAGCTGCTGGCCAGAGACAAGAGGTTCCAATGCTTTATACGGGTGAGACGACCGCACACAAAGTCAAATATCGATACACAGGGAGACACACAGCACATACAAATTAGAAAAAAGTCTCTACACAGGATATGAACTGCATAGAGTATTCATTTTTCATTTTTTAACCTTTTGCCAGTAGTAGATATGAACTAGTTACAGTTAGTCATTAGATTATTTTAGGCCTGTCTAGTGTTGCTTCATTTTCACTATGAATTGATTTTTACGTCTTCATTCTGACTCACTGTCTGATGTGGGCAGTTACCACAGTTTTGTCATCAGTTGCTGTCATCTTTTTATTTCTACCTTTGTCTGTATGGCTCACCCACACGATGCCCACGATGAACAATGTATACCATTCCTTCATACGTAGCTTTACTGCAAAGTGAGAAGTGTTGTTCACTGCAGAAAATATTACAAGTCTGGGTTTAGCTTGAGATGAGTATCTAAAATGTGTGTGGGAGCACTGAAGCAGGTAACTTTCTCAAACATGATTTATGTAATTGAGTATCAGATCTGTCTTTGTATCAACAGATACCCCATATTAAGAAAATCCATAATTTACAGTGGCAGGGAAATGAAAATGATTCACTTACCTTTTCTTATTGCTGTACAGAATTAGTTGTATCACTAGTTTCAATAATAAATGTCCACCTGGCTTTTCCCTCCAGTGACTTGAGGGTAGAAGAGTTTCTGTGTATTGCTTATTGAATATAATTTTTGCTTCTCTCTGTGTGTTCTCTTAATTTCACTGGATGTTGTCTGATGAAATGTTTCCAAATTTCAACTATAAATGCATTTTATAGGATCATAATTGTGACCCGTCTTCACTGTGACAAAACACAATGAGGAAGTTATTGATTTTAATCCTACTACCAACTTCCACAAAGGAAGCATTGGCCAAAATATTTGTGTTTGGTGTTTAAATGTACAGAAACATCATTCTAACTAAGTATTCAGTTGTGATTACGTTACGTTTAAATAAATTAAGAAATGAAATCGGTTTAATGCAAGCTAACAGACGATCTCTCTATATTGTCTCTTGTCTGGGCAGCGAGTGAGTCGAGGACCGCTGCTGCGTTGCCATGGCGTTCAGGAGTGCATCTTGTTGGTGACTCAGCGTATCTCCAAGTATCCTGTGCTCATTCAGCGCATTCTGGACAACACTACCGGTGAATAGTCCCAGTAGCTTTATTGTCAGTTTGCTTCCTTTCACATGGCATACATGGTATGGGGGATATACTACTAGAGCAGGTGACTGTTATACCTGCAGAAAAGCTGTGGATTATCAGATGTGTAGAAGTACAGTAAGGGCTAGAGTTATATCGACATACAGGCCTGAGATTCACATACAGCTTATGGCAGCACATTTGTGGATTATTATCCTGGCAACATCTATGTTCCTACATGGAAACATCATTTGGCCCTTTCCCTCATGTTCTGCTGTGATTGGCACAGTTACATTTTAAAACAATTTTTTAAAATTCTACTTCCCTACCCAAGGATAATGTTGTTATACCTGTATGAACAGAAGTCATCAAAACAAGAAAATCATCATCATCATCATCGTCATCATCATTATTATTATCATCGTCATTATCATCATACAAGTAGGACTGTAACTGTAACCATATTGAAATCCTTTGCTCTGTCTCCAAGAAGTTTTAAGCATTGACATAACTGGCTACTGGCTGACCACACACTCCCTAATTTATCCAAGTTGGAAAAACTTAACAGTAATATTGAACTTACTTAACTACTTAACCCAGTTTGTTTGTGTCTTTCTCTTCCAGAGGATGAGGAAGAAGCCTCCTGTCTCGCTCAGTCTCTCATTATGGTCAGGGAACTTCTTAGTTCAATAGACCAGCAGGTACCAAAATACTTTCTAAGTTCTATATTGGGCCCAACCCCATAAACCACATTTTTACTTGACATAATTACTGATCCAGTGATGCCCTCTACTGTATATTGCATTTAAATGTCAATAGATTGGCTCAGTCCACTTAAATACATCAATACTTCAGACTGCAAATTGAAGATAACTTTAATCTTTTGTTTGGCAGATGGAAGACATGGAGAAAATACAGAGGCTGCAAGAAATCCAGTCCAAACTGGGCCCCCGGGCTGAGGCTACAGTAAGGGGCGGTGGGCTTTTCAAGCCTGGAGAACTGCTCCGCAGAAGACTTGTTCATGAAGGGATCCTTTTCTGGAAAACCCCAGGATCCCGTGTTAAAGGTATATAATACCATGAAAACAGGTATCTGTGTGTGATGTGAGGTAGTCTGGGTCAGGGTATGTATTCCCATATATGTCAAAGATGGAAGAAACACCTTAACAGACAGGATACATATTGTGTGTGTGTGTGTGTGTGTGTGTGTGTATGTGTGTGTGTGTGTGTGTGTGCGGGTGTGTGTGTGTGTAGATATACAGGTCTTATTGATGACAGACATCCTGGTGTTTCTGCAGGAGAAAGACCAGAGGTACATCTTTCCAAGTATGGTAAGAAAAAGTACTGACATGATTGCTGAGTGCATTGGTGGAACATGTTTTCCACATATAACAACTGTGATCATTCCTATGTCTCTCTGTATTTCTTTTTACAAAAATCCACTGCTGTGTGATCCAGGACAAACCTCCAGTAGTGTCCCTTCAGAACCTGATAGTGAGAGATATAGCCAATCAGGAGCGAGGCATGTTCCTCATCAGCGACTCCTCCCCTCCTGAGATGTATGAGTTCCATGCTGCTACCAAGGAGGACAAGAACATTTGGATACGCCACATCCAGCACACTGTCAGCAAGTAGGCAAATGCACCAAGACATGCTGCGATCTATTCTTCCATCTATGTCTGTCTGACAGGAAATGACATTTTATCATAATTAACAACTATGTTCACTGTAGATGTTTTGAGCCAGTTCTGCAGACCAGTGTCTGCGCTAATACAGACATAAGTCAATGTTTTGGAATCAGCTCAAATAAATAAGCACAGGAAGGTAAAAATTAGAACCATTGAAAAAATAAATTGAAAACAGAGGTGAGGACATGAGGTAAAACACATGGTTCACTAAACTCATTCAGCTAAAAGCTTCTCATGTTTATCCAGTACCAATGATTTTAAGTAAAACCAAATGACAGTTGGGTTTCAGCCTCATTAATGAACATTGATTCTGCAGAGCCACATGTGAGCAGGCGAGATGGCCAAGTTCAGCCATGTGGTCAAATTATAAGCTCCTTCAACACAGAGCAACTCTTGAGACAGAAAACCAGAGAATCCTGATCTTGAATGCAATGCACAAACCAATATCCAGAATCCTCTTTATACATACAGAATGCCATAGCCAGAGGACACAAAGCTGGTTACCATTCTGAACTGAACAAACTGTTATTTCCTTTGAACCCTTTAGCATGACTTAATCTGTGGTTTGTTGTAGCTGCATCTTTGTTTTTTTTTATTCTCAGTAGTCAGTAATATGCAAACTTAAAACTTTTTAAGTTTGAAAGAACAACAGAGTAATAACAGTATTAGTAATAACAGTATTTGTGTGGTCGGTTCCTTCTGTCTGTTCAGGTGTCCTTCGAGAGAGGAATTTCCCCTCATAGAGACTGAATACAAGGCTCATCTGAGGAGACTCAAAGGTCAGGAAACAAAAGTCTCTGTTTTGTTCCACTTTGGTATATAGGTGACATGTTGTGTGCTACAACTGAAGTTGTGGCAGTGCAGTCAAAGTGTACCAATCTTCTGTATTCTGTAAAACTGTTATTAAGAGAGTTATTCACTGAAGCAGGTGTAGCATAAAGCAGTTTGCTAAGAGTAAATATATGCCAGGTGGCAGTATGGGTTAAATAATGCCTTTTGGAGTACGTCAGGGTAAGATGCACAAGATTTGTTGTTAACAAATTTCCCACCCGCCTCTCACAGCTGACCTTCAGCAGAAGGACCGGGAAATGTTGGAGCTCTTGCAGGAGAGGGTCACCTTGTTCTGTGAGCTGGCAGAGGTGACAACTGGTCAGGAGAGCCTACAACCTCCCATCACTCGTTACTTGTTCAGGGCAGACACACCCCAAGCTCCTCGGGCAGAGAAACTCCTACTGGATGCCACAGCTGAGGGTAAGTCTCATGTCAGGAATGAAGGTGCATGGTCGTCTTTAAAGAGCTGCAGAGACACATTCAGAAGGTCACTTCTGGTTAAACTGATGTGTGTGTGTGTGTGTGTGTGTGTGTGTTTGTATGACCATCGTTGTGAGGACTATAGTGAATTTTAAACCTTTGGAGTGAGGACATTTTTACAAAGTGAGGACATTTAGGCCGGTCCTCACTTTATTTTCACTAT
>OMLM01008811.1:0-13007 GCA_900302695.1 Helostoma temminkii
TTTTTTTACTTTACTGATAGTGAAATGCTTTTTAAAATGCTTACTTGACAGGTCTCTGATGTTGTGTGCCTGTCAAGGTGAAAGGTTAGAGGTGAGAGGTCCTGGTGCTGAATTTGTGTGATTTATGGAGTCACAATGTGAAAAACCTGGTGCGTATGTAGCCACCTCCTTGGGAAAGGACATTTATTTCTGTCAAAACATGAACTATAGTATAAAGTCATGTGCTTGGAAGTTTTGTTCCTTTGCTGATTTAGAAGAGACAATTGACCGAAATCACAAAATCCAATGATTGGATTCCATCTCCACGCCATTTCATTTGAACTTAACTGTGATTCTGACTAATATGGATGATTTTCCAATTTTAAAAAATATACTGCCCGTAGACTTGTGGGTTGGTAATACTTCAAAGGTTCCAACTAGAAGAAATTCGTCATTATTATTTGAAAACACACAGGATTCTTCTTCTTCTAAAAAACCATAACTGTTTTGTGAACGTATGTCGTAAAATGACTCATGACTGTAATAGTAGCCGGTCATGTGCTTCACTTTAGTACCAGTAGTTATTTTGAAGGAGCAGGGGTCAATTATTTTAAATGGCGGATGACTTTTTTTGGACTGCAGCCGTCTTTCCATTGGTGCACACAGGAGTGAAAGTCAGCGTCTTATTATCATGATTGCAGGGTTAAAGGGTTGGTGTCTGTGTCTTCTCCTCCACAGATTTTACTTTGTGACCCCGCGACCCTCTGCCCTGGTTTTCTCTTCTTTTATCCTTCTGTGCCTCGTTCCTCAGCCAAATGCTGTGGTAGCTTGATAACACTTTCACTCCCTCTCGTCACGCTGTCCTCATCTATCTCTGCTGCTGCCAACCCCACCCTCCGTCTACTAGGCACATCTTTCAACCTTACGCATGTCATCTCTTACTTTCTCTTCACACACACTTCTTTCTGTTGGTCGACACCATTTTTTCACTCACTCCATCTTCCTCTGCTTCTCATTCCTTCATAAATAATTGCCATGTGCTCATTTCATGCTTGGTAAACCTTCCTAAACAAGGAATGCAATTTCACACTGGATATGAGTTTTATTGGAAATTTGTTGTCCAAAGTTCCTCTGAAATATGATAAAGATCACAATATAGAACAACAAAATAAATTTAGATTATATTCAGAATAAGTAGTTGTTTTTATGCATTTTTTGTAATAATTTACCATCCCAGCTATCCCAGTATGTTCTTTACTGTTGTACAGGAATGTTTATGTTGGCTATACATACTTGACACTACAAGTCTGGATGCAGCTCGAAGCCAAAAGCTTCTTACATTTATTTGTCCTTACCAATATCAGTGATATTATTATCAATATTATTAACCCTTAATCAGCCATAGAGCCATATTTGGTAACTTCTGTCTCACCAAATGGGGTTGGGGCTGCTGTTCAGATACTATGGTAATGCTATGATTTATATTTTATATAATATGATTATGGTCTCATTGTGTTTTTGACTTTGACACTGTTTTAGGTGTAGTAGGTGAAGTGAACTTGACCAGTAAATAAAAACCTTCTGAGAATCAGAAATTCAATGTCGGATTAAAAAGTAGGTTTGAAGAGTTTATAGCTTGTGTCTTGGATTTGCATTTGAATTGCTGTATTTTTTACAGCAAGTAAGCAAGAGTTGTGCAGCGGTGTCGCACATATGCACAACATCACCTATTTTTCAGCACAAACATGTCAACATTATCAACAAATTCTCAACCATGTGTTTTGGAATGAAGGTGGAGTGTTGGCTGATCTGGATCATGTCTGTGTTTGTAATCGTTTTTGGACAACAATGAAGGTCAGAAGATGACAGAACAGATGAATAAGCCGATCACTGAAAATGTACTACGATTAGTCTCATTTTAGTAAAGCTCTTCAGTATAGAAAACACTGAGCTGAGTGAGAGATGCCAGACACACAAGCTTTTTCATCTTGTCACTCTCAGGTCAAAGCACATGCTAGGATGATGGTGATAACTGGCTTTTAGGAGCTTACAGCGTGATAAGCTGTAACTCAAATGCACACACTGCACATAACTTGATAACCTGTAGGTCATGATCACAGGAAGCTGGACAGATTTTCCCATCAGTTTGACCTCTGGACCATGAACCCACTGACCTTCAAGGCGATGGTCTCAGCTCGCTGATGATTCAGTCAACACAAAAGCACAAGTCTGGGTGATTTATTACAGTGTTTTTACCTATTTCAGCCAATTTTACTTGAACTAAAACTGTTTTCTTTTGCTCCCTCCTTTTCTCTGTGCAGTCGTCTGAACAAAAACAAACTCCAGTTTCTCCCAGAGCTTCTCTTCCAGTCCAACCCCAAACTAGGACGACTGTGAGTACACCTTTTTTGCTTTTCCGTCTCCACATCCAGTGATCCTGTGTTCCTCTGTGATACTCCCTCATCACTCTCTCTCCCTCTCGCTCCACTCTTTCCTCTCTTTTGATGTGTTACGCGATCCATTTGAAAACATGGCCACAGCGCAATGTCAGAACTTTTATCCAGGTTGAGGGTTCAAGTCTCGCGCCAGGTGACACAGTGCCGCTCTGTGATCCTGTCGAGAGCTGAGGGGGAAAAAAAAGTTTGTGTGTATGATTTTAAGAGGTAAAAGTGTGCCTGAAGTGAATGTTTTGCTTGGATCCATGAGGAATTTTTATTCGGGAGTATGGAGTTTTCCCAGAGTGTAAGAGCAGGTCATACTGATGCAGACAAGCCTCCCACTTGCTCTCCTTCGCTCTCTTCTCTCCATCTTTCATCTCACATTCCGAGACACGCTCTCTCTTTTTCATTTTCTACGTTTCATTCCCATCAGTGTATCCACCCTGTATCCTTTTCTGCCTCAGTGCTCTCTCTGCTTGGACTCTTACTTTTGACTAAGGTTTTCTATTCGTCTTATCCTCAGAGAGTCTCTGTCAGCTTAGGTTGAAGGTTGAAACACCTTCTAAACTTTATAACTGTTTATATTGGGCTTCCTTCAAGTTTCAGGCTGAAGGTACTGGAGATTAGAGTGTGTCTCCAGCGCATGTTTGCTTTTGTATGTGTCTGACATCATGATTGTCTGCATTCTTGACCATATATATATTATGTACATACGTGTCCATGCAGGCATTAACTATATTGATTTATCATATTGCATGTGTGAGAGTGTGTTTGTGTGTGCAGGTGTTGGGATAGGAAAAACCAGCACTGGGACCTTAAACTTCTCACTTCTCTCATTCTCTTAATAATGTTTCCATTAAGCACAACGCCTTGGAAGTTATTGTAAGCTTTATTTAATCAAAAAGAAATATTATTATGACTAAGGTTTAAGTGTTTTTTTTTTATTTGCTGAAGTTTTAGGTGTAATAAGTTGTTAGAAAGTGAATTTCACCAAAATATGAAGGAGCGTGCCACTGAAAGGCTCTGAGCAGCAAAGATTCAGTACTTGTAGCCTGAGGATTTTATAGCTTGTCTCATCTGTCTGCATGAATTCGCAACAGTCCTAGTACTTTCCAGTGGTATGCTAGTGTCACTGTGGTTATAATGTGCCAAAATGCATCAAAGTTCTTGGGAACATACCGATCTGAGTCGCTGTTGAAATCTGTTTTACTATATTAAGCATGCTCTGAACTGAAGCTGACCATAGATGCTGTTCTTTGTAAAGGTTAAACTAACAAACCCACAACACAGGAGCAAAGAGTGTTAAAACAACAAAATAAAATGTATGGCACTTTTACATGTGCACTACAGACTATCAGTGCGTTAACATGGAGTAAGCTGATTTCTTAACTGCCATGTAAACGGGAAACCTGGTTTCCGAAATTGGGGTAGGGGATTAGAGAAACCGGATTTTCCTACGTAGATTTCTCTCAGAACGCTGATTTCCCCCGGCATTTGAACGCATAACCAGGTTTCTAATGGCTTTTTACAAGAGCGATTCAGTTTGAGCACATGTTTTGAAATAAACCATTAAATTAAATTCACTTTCTACCCGGCTGATCACCACTGAAAACTGTTTTATCATAGCTTGTGATTGTGATATTATTGTCTTTAATAAAAAAATAAACAAAGTATCTAAATATGGCAGTGATGACGTGATTTTTTTTTTTCTTACATAATGAAAAGCTGACACTTTGATATGCATGTTTGTTTTAAGGTTGCAAGTAAAATTAAGTTACGCTTATTGCTCTTTTACCATCTTATTTTGAAATAGTGTAACGCATAAAAGAACAAAATAAAATACACTCATATTAATGGTTAATGCTGATGACAACATTTTCTGTGGTGCTCCTTCAGTATAATTTCTTGTTTTGAAATCTTGTGAAACCTCCATTTAGAACTTTGGACAGACTGATCGTGCATTTCATATATTTGTGGTGTTGGGTGATTTATTGCTGATGAAAGCAAACTAGACTAGTTATGGTTGAAAGCCAGTTGTCATTTACGTCAGCTGTGGCTCACAGATCACACACAGTCAAAACCCCTCATGTGAGCGTCACACACACGACTTGCACGGTGACAAACTCATATTAACCACATACACATTTACATATGCTCTCATTGTGTTTGTGTCTTTTATTTTTTTCAGCCTTTTAGGAGTGACAGCCTTATTTCCTGCACCGCCTGGCTTACTACTCCGTAAAACCCCTAATTGGTCTCGATAGCTCTTATTTATCACCATTTGAATATGGATCCCTATAGTGCTCTCACACAACCCGGTAAGAGTGGAAAGGGGGAACATGTTCCAAACTTAACATTATAAATCTTATGTTCTTTATATCCCTACTTTGCCATCAGCACAATCTAAATTACAGTGTCTGGAGTTTCCTCCTGCCTTTATTTTTTTTCTTTCCACTTTTCTCATTTTTCCTCTTCTTTTCTTTTCAGTTCTTTCTATCCACTTTTCACTGTACCTTCTAGTATTCAGAAGGGAGAGTGTGTAAGACAGACAGAAGAGGGAGAAATGCAGGTAGAATAATAGAAAAAGTGAGAAGGCGGGAAGCTGAAGGAGAGAATAACAGCATGAAAGTAAGGAGGAGACAGGGAGGTTTGCTGGTGGCTTTCTGGTTTGGGTTCGTAACCTTCCTCTCTGTCAGTCTCGGTTAGATATTAAATGATGGCAGTGTGATAGGAATTACCTCTTAACCCTCCTATTAAAGCTCTGTGGTCTGAGGTTTGGAGGCGGAAGGAGAGGGAAGGAGCTGGACTTGCATTAAGGGAAAGTAGGCATGGGTTGGAGGTTTTGCTCTTAAGGATGGTGGGAGATAAGTGCAAGAGGTATCAGGCAGGATAATAGTTTTTACCAAAGTCTTGGACTTCATGGGGATGAATGAAGCGGTATCGAAGAGTCTGTCTCTTGTTGGAAAATGTTCTAATTTAACAGTGAGTGTAGCTGGTGTGTGCTTGACTAAGATAAATGAACAATAGGTAGTGGAGAGGTCATGTGAAGGGGGAGATGGATGGATGGAAGGATGCTGGTGGAGGATGAAGGCATCTGACTCTGTTGCCCCGATAGGTACTCAGCAGGGGAGGGGGACAAAATTAAGATAGGCATGTAGAGATGGATGGATGGAGGACTGGAGTCTGTGGGTTTCAGTGTGTGCAGTCTGTGGTCGATTCCCCCCACAGTTTGCAGAGACTGTGGTCTCGCAGCACATGGACATAGACACACTCTACTGCACACAGTAAGCTAGAGCTTTGAGTAGAATACATTTGCTAGGAAGGCAATGGATTTCTGGTTTTAAAAGCAACAATCACGGTGGCTCGTATGGAAAATTGCAAGCCACTGGTGAAAGCCTTTGTGCATCAGTGCACATTAAAGTGTGTCAGGGAGGTTTATTTTGCTAAGTGACTTGGCTGTTAGTCTAACGTCTAATCACACTGACCCAGACGGAGCCTCATCCTGTTAGCTTCACTTTCTTCTAATAGTGTGTGTGTGTGTGTGTGTGTGTGTGTGTGTGTGCGCGTGTGTGCGTGCGTGCGTGCATGTCCTACAGGTGTCTAAAGGTGTGCAAGTTTGTCATTTCACCCAGTAGTGGTTTACTGCCAGAGATGCTCATGAAGCAGCAACACTCTTTCCAATTGAACTGTCTCAGGTAACGGTTGATTGGTTTGCATGAGAGGAGAAGGGCTCAAGGAAGACGAAAAATGTGTAACATCAGACTTGAGATATTTCCTCTTACCCTTCGCCACTAGCACTAACGGCAACATCGCTGCTGCTTCAGGTACCGAGTATTTAAAATGTATGAGGGGATTTATTTCAACATTTATGCACAATGAAGTACAAGTGCTGTGTTACTGTTGCTCTACAGACAGATGACGTTTGTGTGTTTTCACAAATATAACTGTTGTAATGTTATTACAAACAAGCATACGGATGTACAACATACAGACTGATCTCAACAAGTCAATGAACTTGCATTGCAAAAAAATATGAAGTATATTGAATATCAAGTGTTTGCATCAAGGAAATAACATAAAGTATTAAAAAATTACCAAATGAATGCTTTAACTGATTCTCTAACCATCATATCTCTTGATCACTTGTTCTGCTGTAGTGAAGCTTCTTTTTCAGCTTTTCCTGCACTCTAGCACTGACGCTGTGCTCCGTCAGTGTCCTCACAGCATCCCATAAAATACATGACAGCAGGGATACCAGCAGTCAGACATTCAGCCTAAAAGGGCTTTTTGGAGGCTTAATGGACATAGAATGATGCTTCTGGCAGATTTTATCCAATCAAAGTGTCCTTGAAAATGATGCTTAATCCCTACATGTTCACTTGCTGTGGGTCAGTCTGGAGCACAGCTTTAGATAAACACATAAAAAGTTAAGAGGGAGCTAAAGGCTGGAGGAAAAAATAGATGCATCAGGGGTAAGAAAGAGATGGGCAGATATGCACGGGCAGGCTGATAACTGATAACAGCGTAATTGTCAACACATCACGTCCTGGAGTCGATGGTCTAAATCCCCGCACTGTTGAGGGGAAGCTAATCGCACATGGTATTCAGAACCATTAGGTTTCCCTTGAGCAAGGAACTTAACATCCAGGTACTTTAGTAGAGCTCCTGGATGTGAAAGTATGGCTGTAATCCTCCTCAGTTGTTACTGTAAGTACAGCTTACCTGGAGAGAGAGAGAGAGAGGCTGAAGGGAACGGGGGTCATTTGAGATGCCTTTCCCTTCTAATTGTGTTAATGGAGAAATACGAGGACTTTGCCTTTAATCTTGGCTAATTGTCCATTTAGAGGCGACTGCCATAGTTTACCTGCTGGAATGTTATGGTTAGTGTTACAGGAAGTGGGGATGCTCAGCGTGTCCAGTGATTGGCTGTGACAGACTGTGCCACTTCTTTTTCATGACTGGTTCACTCATTCGCTACTCTTTACCTTTTTTTTTTAACCCCAGTATGACTTGCTGCTCCACACACCCACTCTCAAATGGAGCAAACAGCTTTGATTGTACTGGATTGTTTACTTGTCACTAAACTCCACTGTTGGGTTTTCACACCACTGTGTGCTGGCAAAAAACAAATAAGTCTCAGCCACACAGAAGCACACATAAATACATCTGTCTCTCTCTGTCACGCCACCTCTCCTGCTGATTTAACACCACAGATATGCAGAATTGCAGGTCTGCATATGGGAGTCAGGGTGTCCAGTGCTTGCCCCCTTCCTGGATTAAAAAATGTTTTGTTTTTTCGCATATGTGTTGCACTGAATGAATCAAATCATTAAACACATTTTAATATTACACAAAGATGACCACAGTAAATACAATTCTTCAATGATTACTTCATTTATTTATGAAATAACCTGTCCAAATCTTCCTGTCCCTATATAAGAAAGTAATTTCCCTCTTTCCTTGTCTGATTACTGTCGGACCTGTTGAATGAAGAAATCACTTTAACTGTCCTCAAGTGAAGCACACTAAAATATCTTAACAATGTTGCAATGTAAAGAAATTCAGGAACAAATGAGAAACAAAGTAACTGACATGTATCAGTCGGGAAATGGTTCCAGAGCCATTTCTAAGTCTGTGGGACTTAGAAGGTGGAAGATGGAGAAAACTTGGGACAGTGGTGAACCTTCCTACCAAAATTACTCCAAGGGCATGAGGTCATGAAAGAACAGAACAACAACAAAAAGGACCAGGATGACAATGATGACATTTATTTTTTCATGTAGAGCCAGGCATGTTTGGACAACTTTTTCCCTTAATAAATGAAATGAATATTTAAAAACTGCATTATGTTTTTACTCGGTTTAGCTTTGTGTGATATTAAAACTTGTTTGATTATCTGAATTATTTAAGTGTGACAAATATGCAGAAAAATAAATCAGAAAGGGGACAGATGTGTCTGTGCATGGCAGACGACAGAACTTCCTATTAATTAAACGCGTCTTAGAATTGCAAACTGTGGTAGGAAGCTGTACCACAAGGCTTGTAGGACATGCAGTTGCACCACCGGGCCCATAGAGCTGTGCACACTGTGTGCATTTCTGGTTTATCATTCCTTTATATAGTCAGTCCTAAAATCTTACTTGGGACGATTCCTTTCCAGAATCAAGCAGTGCATAAATTCTCAGTGTGCTATGGAAACAGATGTTTGCTTTGGTTCTTTGGCGCCAAGTCGAGCAGCTCTATAGGATTGACTTGAGAAACTCACAGCTCTCCCTTAAGCAGCCTAAACTGTGTTTTCTAAGTGCTCCCACAAAATATGTAAAGGTCATATTATTAAAATGTTGGACAGAGGTTTGCACCTAGTAGTTCCACATACCCATCATAACCCAGGAAGTGAATGGTTATTTGCTGCTGACGGGCTCCCCACAAATCACCAGGCACTGGGCGCTGTTTTGGCTGTCTGATTGGTCACAGGGGCTGGTCTCCAGCAACATTATTGACAAGGGTCTCTATGGAGCTGCACAACAGGGTCTTCACTGAGATCCACTGGTATGCAGGGAAGGCTTTTACAGAGGGAAAGTGGCGTGGCGTGCATGCACATTCCCATAGCCCAGATGGCAGGACGATTTCCTCCTAAGACATATTAGGATAAATGCACACTGTAGAGATACTGAAAACCAGGAGAGAGAGACTGAGAGATTTGAAAAAGACAGAAGTATCATTCCTCTACGATTGCCTGAGAATACTGTACATGAAGTAAATAATCTGACAGGTTACAGCCAATACATTGTAATCTGTAATTTTTACCGATATGCATGTGCAGGATAAAGACTATAAAGAAGGTATCACTGTGACAGCACACAACTCATCTCTAAGCAATCTGTTCCTTTCCTGTTTGTCTAGTTCTGGCAGTTGTCTGGTCCACAACCAGTCCCTCTGGTCACCCTCTCACTATTTATACACTAAATGTTTGTTGGGGTGAAAGGGTTACACAACATTGCACAGGACTTTCCCACAGGAGACCAGAGTTTGAGTCCAGTATAAAACAACTGTCTGTTGGTGTTATTGTAACGAGTCATGTCATGAATGTAATAGGGCGGTAGGATCCCCAGCTTCTCCAAACTTCACATGCCAAGTGTCCCTAAGAAAGATAGAGAAGCCAAGCTGCTCTTGCTGGGTCACGCACCTTGCAAACGATAGAAGCATTTTAAACCACTTTAAGTGCCAGAAAGGTGAATATAAAAGTGAAGACTATTTAACATAAGTTTATTTTTTGCAGTTTATATTCTTGAACTTAATGGCAACAACTTTCCCATTCAGTTGCCTAGTTTAGCAGCTAGCCATCTTGCTAGTTCGCTGCAGGGCCAGAACCTATGAAATGTTCGTGGGAGGCTGGGGACCTGTAGATTGTTTTTTCTTACGTGGCAAAGAATTTTTATATGTTTGCCCTGAAATAGCATACAGGCTGCATGTGGAAGTAATTTAACCTTGTAAATAAAGGTGAGCGGCATGGGGAAAGTAGCCGCAAAGTTTTGAATACACAAAGTCAAAGCTCACAACCTCCCCCTTGACCTGTTTACAGAGATGTGAATGTGGGCACATACTGTACAGTACTTTATGTGGTCAGGATTCAGATTGTCTGTGTTGGTGTGATATTAAGGTATACAGTACATATATATGAATATGCAGTGCTATCATCTTATACGTGTTCCTTTATGCCAAATCTGTTTACACAGTTTTGTAATTTGTCTCTGCTTTCCTCTGTATATTTACTTATATGTTTGCATAGACCCTGCATTTGTTTGTACATGTCTACTTATATACCTCTCCTGCTTTGGCTGTGTGTGTGTGTGTGTGTGTGTGTGTTGGTCATATACATTTAAGAAGAGGCAAACTTGATAGGGGGCCAACGCACTCAGTGTTTTTCTAATCACAATTTAGGTTTACATAAGAATGTTAATCAAAAACAGACTTTGCTCCCTGGAAAGCTGCTGGAGGAGTAAGAGGAGGACAGGGGAAGGAGAAGAGAAGTGAGGAACAGCAGGAGATGAATAGGGAAGCGTGATGGGTGCACGAAGTGGAGGATACGAGTGGGGGGAGAAGAGAGAAAACAAGACTGCGTGACAGGTGAGGACGGGATAGGGAGGAACAGGTAAGGGGCGAGGAGATGACAGAATTAAATAAGAAATGGGAGGTGGCAGAAAAAATAGAGCAGCAGACACACTGCTCAAGAGAATAGAAGCTTTTGTTGATTGTTGACCTGTTTTTTTTTCCTTCTCACAGATGGGTCTAATGATCTGGCTCTGATTTGAGATGCTTTATTTTTCCTAAAGGATGCTTTAAAAACCTGGCAACTGGTCTCTGGCCTACTTTTGCGTATTTGTGTGTGTGTGTGTATGTGAATGCTTCGATGTGGCAAACATAATGTGGCCCATAATTGCAGTCATGTGTATAAAATAATAGAAAAGACATATTCTTTCCTGAATAAAGCTTTCACTTTTATGTTATGGATGCTTTTTTATAGCGAAACTCCAGGCTGATTGTTTCAGATTAATGTTATTTCCTCGGCAGCGCAGTGAACTGGTGAGACATAAAAAATACATAATAAAAAACACAAATTCAGTAATTAGAGCCAAAGAGATGAATAAAGGCAGCAACAATGTGGATAAAATATTACCCCCATTTATTAACCTATGTATGTATGTTGGGTAATATTTTACAGATATCATGCCTTGCTTTCAGTCTCTTAGTCATATTGTAAGAATTTATTATTTTTTTCAAGTGGTGGCTGTCCAATTTAAAAATAAATCTCTTAAAGTGCTGCAGCAGCTGAAACTTGACCTACTGTCTAACTGCTGTTGTGGAGTTATGGTGATGTTGTCTGACGTTGTCTGTCTTCAATCTTCTCCTCAAGGAATTCTGGGAAACCCTGTATCCATGTTATTTACAGTACAGTGATACGTGGCCATACAGTCAGTATAAATCCAGTGCCAGCTCAGTGTGGGGTCACAAAATGTGCTGAAACCTGAGTGTCTGCAACAAGTTATATGTAGCACAGAAACCCCACGTGGTCTCGTATTCTTTAATGCAGCCTGACAGTCTTGGGGAGATTCCCAGGAAATTATGAAATTTACTTACATGGTCTTTATTTCTTTCTTTATTCTTTATTTCCAGACAATAGAGGTCCACATCAACATAAAATACAACAATATTACCCCAGATTAAATAAACATAAAGCACATTATTTCCAATAACAAGAGAAATAACTTTTCACTTGGTCAACTAGTTAAGCGTATATACTCATGTCTGTGCCGTGCTTCGGTTTAAAACTGATTAACAATAGTTATGTATTCCGAAATCCTATTCAAAAGACTTTTGAAAATATTCCAGCCAAAGCAATAGGCCATTACTGGATATTTACCAGATGTATCTTTAACAACTAGAGCCAACAAGACAGTCAGCAGAGAATCAGGTGATGTGCCATGGATTAATAATCCATGATGAATAAACCAAAAAAGAATTTAGACCATTTTGCATTATTCCACAACTAATATTAAATATTAGCATATATAAATATTAATAATGTTAAATGTTGAGTTCCAACTTTATAGGTGCTTTTGTATTTACATATATTAATCATAGCATTGTTGACATAATTAACAGGGACTTAATTGGATTGTAATTTGCAACACAAATTATGCCACAGTTTGAATTATGCCATTTGAACTGATGGATGCTGATTTAAACTTCTTATGATCCTGGACTAAATTTGTGGGCGTGGAAACGGTGTGAATCCTTTCCTTCATCATAGCCGGTCACGTATTCTTTAACTGAGGACAGGAATATCTAGCTGCAGTACAGTAGTCAACATGCACACAACATGTCCTTTACAAATAATTTTAAGTGTAGGTACTGGATGCATAAAACATTGAACTTAATCTGGGGTTTGGGGTTGGTAAGCACCTCACAGCTACAACGGCCTGATGAGTTAGGATCCACCAGGAGGCCAGGTGCCTTTCTGTGTGGAGTTTGTATGTTCCCCCTATTTCTGCATAGGCTCCATCCAAAGACATGAAGTTAGGTAAAGCAGTGACTCAAAATTGCCCATAGGTGTGAAGGCGAGAAGGTGGTTGTCTGTCTCCATATGTCAGCCCTGTGACAGACTGGTGAGCTGCGCAGGGTGTACCTCGCCTCTCACCCAATGCCCTGTGATGCTTAAGAGGAAAAGCAGTTAGGATAATAGATGGATCTTATGAACGGCTCCCCAGTGACATTGCTAGCAAACAGCTAACAATTCTTTAAACTAGAAATTCCGTAATTGCCTGAAATGTTGTTGACATGTCTGAAAAAGTGATTTCTTAAGTTTTAAACCCACCTCAGACACTCATACATATTGCATTACGTGATTAACTTCAGGGCTTAGTGGAAAAGTCCGCAGGAATGTTTCAGTTCCTGTGTATGTGTGTAACATTTTGGCTTTGTGGGAGGTCTACATAGCTACTGCGTTCTTTGTTGACCATTATTATGGCTACAGACTACATGGCTGAACTGGCTAATGTCACACACACACACACACACACACACAAACAC
>OMLM01008811.1:13027-35790 GCA_900302695.1 Helostoma temminkii
CATATTTCAGCCATTAAATCTTCAGTGCCTCATTACAGCTGTAAACCTAAAGTAGAAGTGAGGCAGAGGACAATGCTGAAACATGGAGATTTTGATTCACTCAATTTAGGCACATAAACTTGTCTATACTAATTTATACTTCATATTTACATTTGGCAGACATTTTGGGTTCTGTGTTGTGCTCAAGCAAACCTCAGCCCATGGACTGGAAGATATAGGATCAGTCTGCTGACCCTGTGGTCAGTGGAAAATGGCTCTACTTCACTGACCCCCCTACTAGACTCGACCTCAATTCAAAATGTGGAAATGTTTCCACCATAATACATCAATCATTTCTGCCACCGAGACGGCAGCTACTGTGAATTTTAGCCATTCATTTTTAATGTAGGCATCTAGAAGTAGTTAATCTAGCAGACTTCCAGCCACTAATGACGTAACTCAAAAACTAAGACTAAACCTTCGATCTGTCATGCATCAATTATAAACCTTATTTTATTCCCTTCCCATTGATCTGACCTATTGATCTAAATGTTTTCTAATAAGAGCCAGAGAAGCTGGCAAACACAGAGACGGACACACACACACACACACACACACACACACACACACACGGGCAGACACATGTAGGTGCCTAGAGAGTCATACTTTCTGTGTTTGGGCTTACAAGTGAATGTGCATGCATGTGTGTGTGTGTGTCAGAAGTTAGACTTGTGATTTATACTGTTTAAGTAAAGTCTGATTGTTACAAATGAACCCAAACTGTTATTATTGCTGTGGTGTAATCACAGTTAAACACACTCACACAAACCGTATGACCCGCAAACACTCTCTGTATCTCATGATCACTCTACACACACATGCGCACACATTTCAGATGTACACATCAACCCACGAGACGCAAACAAAAACACAAACCAGTCCTGTTGCTCTTTTCTTCTCCCATCATCGTTCTGGATGTCACACAAACACATTTACGCCAAGGCTGGGCTCACACACATGTTGCGAGGATTTTACAGCTGATCGAAGAGTTGTGAAAATAATAGCTAGAGTATAATGTTTCCTTTTGTCCAGAAATCTTGGTCAGTGGGGTGTAAATCCTGTTTTGTATGTAGAGTCAAAACAGTCAGAATAACTTGGAAGAATTGTTCATTTTTCTACCTCCATAGGATAATCATAAATTCAGGTTCTCTAATGAATCATTCGAACATATTTTAGTTTAGGTTTATTGTCGATAAGCCGTTCTTATGCTACCTAAAGACACACAAACAATATTCCTAATACAGCGAATAGTGCCGCTGGACCAGAAGTCTGTTTGTCATTATGCTACTATGGTGTAACATACTGGCTATAAAAAGTTAACTAACTCTGGAAGTTTTTACATCATCCATGTACTATTGTAGATGAGTCAACAGCAAAAATAACTAACATAAGATGCTACATGCAGTATTGTAACATCACTAATCATCGCCACATTGAGGCTAAACATTAGAATAAACATTACAGATCTCACCACCAAGAAGACTGGCAGCTTTAGTTCAGACTCTTCACTGAATTTAACATTGTGTCATCGATTTGGACGGAAATTTGTTGGCTTGATTTATGTCAGAAAACTAGAAGCACTGCAGCTGTTCAAGTGCGGATGTAGACTTCAGTCTACAGATTTCAGTCTTTCAGATGGCCGTGTGTAAAAAACAGTTTTATTATCATAGTTTCATCATTTTATCCTTCTTTAGAAATGGTAAACATTGCATTATTACCATCACTGAATATGTGAGGAATAATGTAGATTTCTGTGGCAGCATTGTGTTGGATTTAGCACGTCTAGTGTTATAATAACAATAATATGCAGATAAGTGACAAAGTAAAGGAAAACCTGAACACAGTGAACGCATACATGAATATATGCACATCACTGCACCTGTAGCCATTATTTTCTTATGTAAATGAGCTCAATAGCAGCATCTTAATGTGTTTTCACAGGCTGACATACTTTGATATGAGAGCATATCAATTTGCTCAGTGGGGTCGGCACATTTTAGCAGGTGTATCTTAACTCTTTTTGTGTTTTAATAGTGTGTCAAACACAATGTTGCACTTTAGAAAATACAATCAGTTGAAAGAGCACTTTCATTAGCACTGAAGGGAGGTTTGTAGTCTTTTTGCAGTCATTGCAACAAAAAGTTAATTTTCTTTTTAAAAATTCAGAAGTACATATAGTAGTATTTAGTAGTGTATATAGTATCACAGATGCTGTAAATCTCTTAACACCAATCTGCTCCCATGGAGACAGAGATACCTGCGACAGAAATATATATGGAAAATACCTACACTAACATCAGATCAACAGCAGCTTTACATTCATTTTAACACTACTTTCATTTCAGTGCAAATGTAACAAAGGATGACGAATGGTGATGCAGAAGTTTGTGAACTTTATATAGTATGTAATAGACAGAGAGAGAGAGAGAGAGAGAGAGAGAGAGAGAGAATTTGATGACGAGAACTGCAATAGGAGAATGAAGATAGGAAATAGGAGACTCAGCAGAAGTAGAGAGAGAGTCAGCCACATAAATGGGGTGAGGAGATTTAACCAGGCTTCGTCTAAATACAGAGCACCACAAAGCCACTTTAAAACCTGTAGAGATATATTTATACATCACACACAAACACATACACACAGACTCAAAGTATGGACAGTGAGTTTCTGCCTCTCTCTTGCTTTCGTAAGACTTTAGACAATGTTGATATTATGCATATGCACAGCAGAAAACTGCTGTAGATGACGGGATTATACTGTATGTCAAATCAGTTGTGTTGCATCTGAAGGGATGATACTGGCACACTGCAGTGAAAACACTTCTAGTTTTGTTAGGAAAATGTATAAGATAAATGAGTAGGAGCATGTTAGAGACGGGTTATTTAGGGGTTGAGAAACATAATTAAAGATCCTAAAAAGCTGGGGCAGTTTGTGTATGTTGTTCAAATGAAGTTACAAACATAAGGGTTTATCTTGTTTGCTTTGAGAATTCTTCTCACGAATGAAAAAGCAGGCCGACATCACTGCGTGCTGTGTGTATGTATAGCAAGCGCAAGCGAGAGAGGCATACGTGGTATTAGCTAATGCGACAAACAAGCGTAGCAAGTGTGCATTTTTGTGTCAAAGAAACATGAACCCATGAAAACAAATTTTAAACCCACCTCCAGCTCTTATCATTTCCCCTTGTTGTTTTTTTCTTTTCAGCATTTCACAAAATTTATTCTGATTATTTAATCCGTCAGCAGGGGTTTTCTAATGTTGCACAGGCGTCTAATAGCCTGTCAGTGTGTATTTGAGTGTCCATTTATTTTTTTTTAGTGCAGCAGGAACATCTGACCACCAGAGTTTGTATGGTCAAGTCTTGATTATACGTCAATGTTCTGCTCTAACTATCATCGGTATAATCTAGAGTATCTTCTACAGTTGTCAGATGCTCCTTTACCAACTCAATCCCCTAAAAATGACATTTCTACTCAACTGCATTGCAGTCAAATACATTCTTGTAAGGTATGCAATTGCAATTGCTGTTTTCGCTCTTCTATCTATAAACTGACTTTGTCCACCAACATATCCAGTCTACAACATCCACTTTTCTCTTTTGCCTACATATTCAATCTTGCAGTATTTTTAGGAGGCAGAGTGACTTGACCTTAGACATAGTCCACATTAACAAATGTGAAGAGAAAAGTATCTATGAATCAGAGTAAAAAGAGAAACATGCTGTGCTCAGAGGCAAACAAATGCTTGTGTGTGCGTGTGTGGAGCCGCACACATTGTTCTCTGTAAGCTTGTCATCCTGAATTTTGGTCACTTTTACAAGCGTAGCATCATGCTCGTGGTATAACCCCATGGCCTGTGTGTGCCTCAGCGTGCCAGTGATATAGGTTTCAGTTTCAATCAAAGACAATAGGCTCCAGTGGCCTGCCCGCTAATTCGTAGCTTCATTTTATAAGGCCACCAAGTCACCACAGCCACTCCGGTATAAAATGGAACCACCACACGTCCAGCCACTATGTATCATCTCTATATTACTTTACTGCTGCAAAGTGGGTCCATCTTTTGGAAGTTCTTCAGCATAGTAAACAGAGGGAGACTGATTTCTTAACTTTGCATTTACGTAGTGTGAAATTAAAACACTCTAGTGAAACCCGTACTCCGAGACTGTTGCTATAAACAAATCTCTCAGCTTGTTTTAAAGTATAATTATGGCATCTGCCTCAGGCTAATTTGTGTAATTTTGGAAATGCTACACTGCTGTGGAGACATTTGCCAAAATCCAGTCACTGGTATTTAAGATACGGTTCTGTGCGCGGTGGAGAGATGGATGAATAAGATGATGAACAAAATGTGACAGAAATTAAATCTGGGAGAGGGCTTCGACTCTACAGTGGGTTTTATTTTCAGCTTGAAGTTGATTATTCTGTTTATACCACGTCCACATACCAGATTGTTCTTTATATTTTGGATTAAATAGGAACCTTGTGTTGGCACTAACTTTGTCAAGCTTGAAATAAACACTAATTTGCTGCCCCATTAAATGGTAAAAGCTGGAGCCTTGTTATAGCGAAATTAAGTAGTGGCCTATGTGTGTATGGATTTGCGTATTAATTCACAAAGTTAATGAGGCTTCTGTGTTAAAGCCCTGATATTGAATATACAACCTTTGTTAATCAGGATTAGGAGTATTCTGTGTAGGTGTGATAAATCCGTGATACACATCCTAGTTACAGTAAATTGCCATAGGTGCTGGGCCCCCAAAAATAAAAGGGGATGAATCATTGAGAGGGAAAAAGAAAAACAAATTTCAAGTCCCAGCAGGAGATGATGATGATGGCAGAGGGATGCTTAATGTGTGGAAAAGTTTGTCTCCACCACTGAACATCAATAAACAGCTGACTGCAGTTGCCAACACCGACAAAAGAGAAATAAACTGTGGGGATAGACACATATGGAGAGAGGGAGAGAGAGGAAAATTGATCACAACAGAATCAGCAGGGGGAAGACGAAGGTGATATGAGGAAGAAATGGAAAGGGAGAAGAAGAATGAAAGATTAGATAGTGTAAGAGACAGAGATGCAACAAAATTAACAAATCACAAATATGCACTTTAGTAGCCATATTAAAACCCAGTTTACATGTGTCAGATTAGTGATTAGTAAGAGGAGAGTTTTCTCCTCTATCCCAACCTTATTTTGAAATTCTGTTTCACTCATTAGAGGCTACTTCCCAAGTTTGAAGCACTGTGTCTCGCCACCATAATTTTTATTGTGAATTCTACACAACCTCTTGTCTATCAATTCATCATCGCTGCAGAAATTAAATGATCATGGCTGCTGACTCATAGCAGCCAGACAGTTCCTTTGGGACGTGAATTGATGACTGAAGAAAAATCTTTGTCATTTTTCATTTCAGCAACAAGTGGGAGCCGACTGAGCAGTTGCTCTGTCCTGAAAGCACCTGTTTGTTTCCTTGCACAACAAACAAACTTATTTTGGTTGCTTTTTTCAGTTTTAGTCTGTCTTTGAACAAAATTACTTTGAATAGTAATATTTTTTTGTGCTCTTTGACAGACTTGCCGTAGTTGACCTGTGCATATTTTTAAAAATTTAATTTTTGTGGATGATGTGATATAATCAGTGTTACTGTACCTGGAAATAACTATTGTTTAAATGAAATGTCTACAAAGGTGCCCTGAGGTCCATTATCATTAGTCCTGTGTTCCAGTGGCATGATGTGTTTAAAAGTCTATACTGTCTGTTTGAAGGTATTGTAAATTAACAATTGGATTAGAAACCTATTTACATGGCCAAGTAGAAGTTGCCTGTCGCCAGAAGAAATCTAGCAGGGCTTCTAAAATTCCTCATCATGATTACAAAAGTTAGAAGTTAGTTGTTTACATGACATTGCAGAAAGCAGATTATCTAACTTTAGAAAGCACTTACTTAGACCACATAAATGTGGGGAGGGGGGAAAAAGGACCAGAGAGACAGGCCAAGGGATAAAGACACAAAGAAAGAGCGTATAATAGCTAGAAATACAAAGACCAGAACAAATATTCCTGCTTTGAGATGGAGAATGCCTGGGAGGGACGCATGCTGCATTGAGACACAGGAAATGACAGAGGAAGCTACTGTAAGGGCAATGACGGTGAGCACAAGCTCAAGAACCAAAGAGCGTGAGGGCAAATACTGTACACCAGTTTGTATTAGCGAGAAACCAAGCTAAATAAATGTCCACAGGCGTCAGGTGGTGCCAAGTACTACTGAGGTCCATGCCACCCACTGCCTGGTGGCCACTTTCATGTGGTCACTAAAGAGATGATGTCAGTGGCTGCTCCTTGGCTGTGTTTCCACTGCCCTGCCGCAACAGTTACAGCTGTTTCAGTTCTGTGAGAGGATTAACGGGCTGATTCGCACCAGATTTGACCAACCAAAGGGATGTAGCATAGCACCAGGTGCTGCATGTAGAGTAAGTTAGAGGCATGTTAACCCTTTATTTAGCATAAACTCATGGTCATCACAAAGTGAGGCTACCGATTTCGTTCTACAGTTTGTGATAGTTTCAGTTTTGTCTTCATTTTCTCATCTCAAGCTCAATTTCTTTTCTCACATAAAGCCTTTTATTTTTTCTAAAATGGAGGCACTGGTTACATGCTTTCATCTGGATAGATGAAGTATCTATGGCCCCGTTTCCACCTGTTTTAAAATGTGTTTTGGGCGATCAGATCACGAGTGATCAGAGCTAAATATCAGTATAAACGGCCACCAAGACGGATTGTGATGTTCACTCAAACTACTTTCCAAAGTGGTCAGGGACGCATTTGAGCAGAACGTATCCTCATGCTTCCCCAGAGATGGCGTTACAGGAAAATGGGTCATCAAAACGGGGCGTGGTATCCAGCACAGTTGTGGTGTGCTGGATACCTTAGTGATGTATGTACTGTATGTGCACGGGTCTAAACTGTGATGTATCTCGGCTGTCTACTTCTGATCCCATCAACCAAAAATACTTAATACTAGGTCCTATGAGGGCCTATGATAGCTTAGTGATAGTCTAGTGGGAAAAATCATCGAATCAAACTCACTAACCCAACTGCTAGTCATCAAACTGTCGGTCATGTTACAGTTTACGACTGTTTGGGAAGCAAAGGCACTTTTCTGAAGAGGGGGAAAAAACACACAGTCTGTATATCTATCTCTGAGTGCAGCGTCTGTTCTTTACAAGGTGTTGGACACACTACTGGATAGCTGTTGGCTGACAAGAGAATGGACATGTCTACATAGACACACACACACGCACACAAATACACATGCATATAAACCCATTTATGTCACTTCACTGACAAGGTGCTCACAGATCCTGCTGTCGTACGTGTGTGTGTGTGTGTGTGTGTGAGTGTGTGTGCCAGCCAGAAACCGATCAAATGTGTTTCAGTTTGTCTGATAGATTGCACATGCATTCAATCATTCATTCAAGAATGAAATCATTCCACAAAGTGGGTTAACATGATTCAGCGTACTGATTCCAAACCTATTAAATAATCTAGTTAAATAAAAACATCCAACGTTAAAGTTTAAACGAGGGATGGAACAGTCAGTTTTACTTTGATTTATCAGGCTACTTATGCACTTAAGGTCTTACAACATTTACTATTTGTTGAAGTATTGTTAATCTTGGTTCGGTGTACCTCTACTTCACTCCCTCTTCCTCTTGTCTCTCATTCTTACCCTCCCATGGCATATTTGGCATTCCATATTCGCAGTGAGTGAATCACACCAGCATATGGCTTTGATTAGAGCGTTATTACGGCGCACACACGCACACGACACAAACGCAGACAGGGGAGCATATGGACATACGTACTTTGGAATCTGCACCGTACGTGGTTGTATTATTTTATAAAAGTTGTCAAAGCGATGTTGTCGGGGATAAACTTTGTGTATGCATGAGTCTGTGTGAGGGATCATTTTCTCTTCAGTGAGTAAGCAACACAACAACAGAGTAAACACATGTAAATGTGCAGCTGACTCACCGTTGACAGAAGTGTGTCATCTTGCCCTTTAGGTTTTCTTTGCATCTCTCCAACATGATAATGATAAGATATAGATTGATTAATGCAAGAAAAACTGGTGGTAAATGAGAGGTAAGCTGTAGGTTGAGAATGTAGCCATCACATAATAAGATTGAAGTTTTGTGTGGCTGTTGATGGTTTATATTAAGATCTATGTGCTGCTCTTAGACTTTGTAATTGTAAGTGGCACTTAACAGTGACCATTACAGTGTGATTAAATCTTCCATATTTATAGTGCTCTTTTTTTTTTCTTTTTAAGTGTGTTGCCCACACTCTACTCAGTTGTCAGGTGTGTGCTGCTTCCGGACTGTAAAAGAACAGAAAACTGTGATCTATGGTGGAAACGGTCAGAACTGTCCAGTCTTTGGAACTCTTAGCTAGAATGTATGTGTGTGCAGGCCTTTAGGGACACACATGCACAAACCAAAACTCTACACAGAGGCAGCACTGACCCAAAATGCGCCAAAATACAGGATGTTTAACTGCTTTACAAAATGTAAATGATCCTGAAATTGACATTAGGTACCTTTTGATGTATGAAATGAGCCACTAGTTTACTATTCTGCCACAGATACAGTTGGTTCTTTGGCACTACTGACAGTCCAGGCAGGCACAGAATTGTAGGACATATGAAATAGCCTTAATAGCTGTTCCATAGACTGGAGTTGTTTGAATAATTTTGCCAATTAATGTTTTCAGAATCAAGAATGAGCCATAAAATCTGAAGCGAGTGCAGCTTTAGACATTTTGTCTACGAAAATTCTGAGCGCTGTTTAGCACAGATTGTCATTGTTGTTTGACACATACCAACAATCAGACAACTGGAGAAAGACAGAAAATCAAGAGGCGTCACTGACATCACAAACTCGTACACACAAAGGATTGTGGGAACCATAGAGGCGGGAAAAATATAACGTTGGCTTTGAGAGACCACAGAGATGCCAGATATTTGTGTGTATTTAAATGCGTGTAGACATTTGTTTGTATCATATTGTGCGCGCGCGTGTGTGTGTTAGCTTGTCTTTACTTGAATTAAACATTTGATGTGTGTGTGACGTGCAACCATGTCATGGACGACGAACATAGCTATGCTCTGAAGCTGTTCTGATTTTAATTAGCACAGTCTCGTTAACACACGCACACACACACAGTTACACACTCCTTCCTGGAATACTGAGGACCGACCACACGCATATATGGATTATGTTTTAAGTGACGGGAATAAGGCTTTACACACATATGCTCACACACAGATGCACTCTACTTTGAGCCTTAATGCCCGCTTCCTTTGAAAACCTTGCCAAGTCTAGAGTGGCAGACGTGTGTGTATGATTGTGTGTCGTGTACAAAATATTTTGGGTGTGTGACTTCCATTCTCATCATCAAAAACATATCAGTGTGTATAATTATGTCTTTCCAGTTGGAGCTGGAACATCCAAGTAGCCAAGTTAGAAGACAAAGTGTTTCAGCACAACTTTCATAATCATCACAATCATCAATGACAATCCAACGTTTATTTTCTTCTTTTGTTTTCTCAGAAATTGTTCTCTTTATATATTTTTGGGACTTAAATATCCCACAGCAGTTTTGATTATTTGATTATTTTGCTGTGATTAAATACTTTATCTAAAATTTGGACACTGATTTGATCACTTAACTGTTTGAAATTAACAGATGATACTCAACATACTAGTATTGGGTATTGGGTCCAATACCGCCTTTGTGTACTCATACTCAGAATTGTAAAACTTTACATAGTGCAACAGATACTGCTTTATGGCAAAACGTTAATTTCATGTTTGCGGATTACTGTTGGGGTTAGTGGGCAGGCGAAGGTGGAGAAGTGTGTATGGTGTGGAAATTATTTTAAGTTAAGAGTTAGCATAACACACAGTACGACAAGCCGCAACACCCACCGCTGTATCAAACACTGGAGAAGTGAGAGAAAATACACACAAGCCATAGCTGCTGTATTTGATAATATTAGCCAGATGCAGGTTTTTCTGTTCAGGTAGTTCTGAAACAACACTAAAAACATGATAAAGGAAGATGCTGGGTAGTTCAGCCTGCCCTGTGTCACTCACACCCAACAGCTGCTGGTCTACTGGTGCAGAGAAGTGTTGGGAATCGGGTGCAAAATTGGGTGCAAAAATGTACTCAAATGTAAGTACTTGTACTCAGTCAGGAGTAGTACTGCAGAACAGCACACCTGGTGTCGTAGATGTTTAGAGGCAAAAACTTCATTATCAGTTATTCAGTGTTGGGTCTGCTGATAGGTCCCGTATACTTGTAGCATGATCTGATTTTGCAAGACTTGTTTGTTGCGCACATACTAATTTTGCATCCTATCTGCAACCTTGTTTCATCCTATTTCCATTCTCAGACCAAGTTGCAGTTTGTCTGTGCATGCTGAAACTTTATTCACAGGGGAATACATGTGCATGCGTGTGTAGGAACCAGTACCAGTCAGTGAGAGACGAGAAAGGAGAGGAGTGAAAGAATAATGGAAAGTGAGGAGGGACGAGAGAAATCAGAGTTAGAGACCACGAGAGTAAGTCAACAGTCAACACCGACATAAATCACATCCTGCTGGGTTTTTTTTTTTTTTTTTGGTCTTGTTTTTCTTTCCCCTGTTCTGTCTTCTGCTCTGTGTCTCCATTTGTTGTCCGGAGCCGACATCTTGGAGAAGAGCTGGTCTCCTCCTAAACCATGTTGTCCTGACATCTCACAACATATAAATCATCATACTAATACAAAAATACAATACAAAAAATTCTGAATTGTCATTTAAATATCACCATAAACACAAGTGAAGTTGTATCTGGATTTGAGTGATATTGAACATCTTTCTCTCACATTCTTTCTGGCTAAAGAGTATAAAATGATGTCCGTACTCCTTCCATAATCCGGACTACATACAATCTTCTCAGTTGTCTCCTCTGGGATTTTTGAGATAATTGGAGTTCCTTCCAGGCCACTGTCTGTCTGTTCGGTTCAAAAGGTTGCAGACATGTAAACAAGCTTCATGAGTGATCGTCTTGTTCGAGATCTGGCTCTTGGTGTTACATACTGTAAGCGTAGGAGTATTAACATACACATTTATGTCTGATAACAAAATATTTCCACCACTTTTCCTCTCAGCTAATGAGCTCCTAGCTGCACACAGTCTGTTTAACAACTGTTTAACAGTTTAACTGACTCACTTGTACAAAAATACCATTAGTTACTAATAAAAACACATGGTGAGGTTGTTGAATTCATAAATTGAAGTATATTTTCATTATGTAATAAAGAGTGAAATATGCAGAAAATATGAATAAACACAAATCCGATCTCTTATGAAATATCCCTTAAGGCAAATCCAGCCTAAAATACAGATGAGACACAATCGATTAATCTCTTTAAATGTGAAATGACAGGACACAGCATAAAAGCATCACCATTTACCTTTGATTATGGTTTGGGAATATTATGTTTTTGCTGTTTATTTAGACTCTCAATGACCATTAGTGTCCCCTGCCTTGAGCTGTACTTGAAATCAGGCTTTCTGTTTGAAGCACTAAGATAACTGCATTAACAGACTATCTCTGGAATTATACAGAGATTAAATGGTTCACTTTGAGGCTTAAAATACTTAATAGGCAATAAAAGGAACCTCTCTCTTCCCTGCTGATAATTCCCTTTGCTGTCCTAAGTGTTTCCTTTGCTTTGTACTACTTTAAGTCACTTCCACTGCTCACACACACACACACACACACACACACTCAGAGGCCCTCTATTAATCACTAGTCTAAATCTGGAGGTAAATGTAGTAATAATAGCAGTTTCGTCTTTTTGGCGGTGCTTCGCTGGTAAATTGGCCATTCTACCTTTCCGGAAAAGCCTGTGAGATGAAAGACTCCTCAAGGAGCCACATTAATGAAATCTGCTGAGTGAAAACTGAACTGGGAGGAAGGGCTCTATACCTGGAAACACACAAACACACACATTCTGCACTGTGTGTTCGTGTGTACGGCACTTCTAAGTTACTGCAGCCACTCATTAACACAGCTTTAAATACATCCCATAATTAGCCTTCAGCCTAATTGGCTTAAACTTTGACAACCTCCATATTGCAAACAGTTGCCATGACAACGTAGTCAACTTTTAGCGCTTTATTTGTTTACTCCCCAGGGAAAACTTGATGATAGTGTTGCTTTTTTTGTGGAAATGAGCAGTTTCACATTAGACTTTAGGTGGAAAAACGTGTTTACGTATAACGATTTATTTATAAGTTTCCTCTGCACTTGAAACTGTGTATTATTAAAGAATCATATCCAACCACTAATTGTATAGTACGTAAGAGCGCTCGCCCAATCATTTACCAGTGTTTCCTTTACTAGATCAACAATCGACGTAATACTTTCCCAGATATTCCTGAATAGGTACATTGACTGATATTTGGAGGTGTTAGCCATTATTGTTTTTAGCTGCACTGCTTTTAAAGTGTTAGGTCAAGCGTAAATAGGCCAGAACAGGTGGGCTGTCATTTTCTGTCAGGTTCTGTCTAGATGTCTGTTATTTTCTGCACTAGATGTGACCTTTTCACTAAGTAGTCTTGGATTCTGTGTCTTAGTGGATGTTTTTTGTGAGAGATGATTCTGACAGATTTAATTCTTTCTTATTTCGCTGAGGGAAAGGTCAGGAGAACAACAACCCTCTCACTACTTCATTCTTCACTGCATCCTTCTATATAATACAAAAAAAACCTAGTGATTGCACACGGTAAGATCTGTTTGCCTTGACTTTAGCCTGGCGGAGCACCAAAACCCGAGTTGTTCTTAAAAACCGGTCATAGTTTATGGGGTTAAAGGTCAAGAGCAGGCAGCAGAGCAGACGCCAGTAAGATAACATACGACTCCCATGATGCTTTGCTTTTAGTGCTGACCCAAAAAGCAATTTAGTGTTATACCTGCGCACCTGACACGTGTACATGATGGGTCAGGCCTGTGCAAAGTTGACAGTGTTCTGCCATTCTGACTAAGTGCTCTTCCAGATCTTTCTGTTGTTTACCTTTAACATGCATGTGCACGTACATGAGCACACACAAGTCCATAACGGCTTTAACCTCGCTGAGAGTTTTGTGTGCCGAGACAAGGGTCGCTGCATCATTTCTGAACCCTTTAACGAGCCTTCTGCTGTGCCCTCCGACAGAACTTTTCCATAGCTGTTCTCCTTTGGTTTCTTTTCTCCTTCCTTTTCATCACCTTTTACCACACCTACCTACCAGATGTTTTTCCCCCCCAAGTTTGTCTCCTTGCAAACTGTTTGCTTTGCTGAGTTGTGCTTGAAAACCGTGCTTTAGGAAAACATTCATTAACATCATGGTTAAGTGTCTGTTTGGATGCTACTAATCTATACCCATCGAATAAAAGTTTTATATTTTGCTAGGTACACCTAAGGCTGCATATTATTGCCACAATGTCCATATCTACATTTGTGATGGCAGTTTACAGCTTTATTGCAGCTTATTATGGCATAGAAAATGGATACACAACGAAGGGGAAACATGAGCTAAGATCTTTAAATATTTTCCAAGTCTTTTGGAAGAAAAATAAAATCAACAGTTAAAAAAACACCTAGTTTTATTTGAAAGGGGGGAGGTGTAGTTCAGAAATACAGGCTTTATCTAACGCAACCTTCTTCATGTCTCTCCTCCATAGGGGAACAGTTCTGTTCTTTCCTTTCATTCACTCTAGACAAAGTGCAAGAAACAAATTTCTCCTGACATTTATTTTCAGTGTAAAGCATCTTCCTTACTTTTTCCACAGCCCAGGCAATAATAGAATTACCCTGTGTGCTGGAACAGGCCACAGGAGTACATCTATCTGTCTGTTTTCTGACCTCCTCCCTCTGTCTCTGTTCTTCTTGTCTCCTGTGGGTTGTTTGTAATGCTCACAAAATGCAGCTTAGCTTTATGTTTCTATCTGGTTGGTATTTGCTTATGTTGATGATTTTGTTACGGTATAAGGGACTAAAGCTCTGATACTTATAGTATATGGCCACATTGACATATCTGGTTTAAGTCCTAAACCAGTTTAATTTGTGGTCAGCAAAAACTTGACATACAGAATTAGAATTTCAGTATAAGACTAACTTATATTTGGGGCATCTGCAGGGCACCTCGCTCAGTATTAATTGTAAAGGGCAAAGCTTTCGTGTCTCCCTTTACTTTTATTTTCCTTATTTCTCCCTCATTTGTCTTTTCTTTAGAAACAGATGAAATGTTATATTTTGGTGCCTTTGCAGCACTATAGCCAATTCAATATACATAAAAAATACATTTTAAAGTTGCAATTTTTCCTCTTTTCAGTAAAACACTTGTACAGTCAATGCATTCCTCGGTTTTTATGGACCTAGAAAAACATTTGTAGGCTACACGTTTTAATCCTGAAAATACTAAGCAATGTCAGCCGTTGTTTTTTCACGAACCAGCTTGGATCTTGAGCTGTGGCTTCTCAATCCGCCACCTTTAGGAGACACTAGCTCTGGCTCCCATATCTATAGTCAACTGTCCAAGATCATTGACATAACAGATGTGAAATCTGTTTTATGGTGGAAGAGACTCCAGCACAGAAATATCATCAATTATCCTCCAGTCTCTCATCAGATGACCTCTCTCATTTCTGTGGTGCCTGACAGAGCAGTGCGGTCACTGTGTATGTGTGTATGCGTCTGCGTACGTGTCTGCCTGTGTATCTGTTCAAGTTTGCGTTCAAGTCTCTATTTTTGTGTGTGTGTTTGTTGTATTTGTTTGTGTATCTGTGTGCCAGCACATCTGTCTGTGTGTTGTGTATAGATATTTGATACAGTACAACCCTATTCTATTAGTTTCTCTGTAGTTTAAACCTGTCATCAGAGATTAATTTATCATTTCTTCAAGTCATTCCGAGCTGTAAGACAGAAATGAGCACTTTTCCCTGTGGCTGACCAGTACATTAACAGCACAGCAGGAGACTCTTTGCCATTTCTAACAGAACACGTCTGGTAAACTCATTTGAGAGCACCGGCATTAGCATATGCATGCAGCTGATTGAGTAATAAACCAGACCTGGGGACTAAGGGCAAAACCCCTGTTTAGGTAGGATTCTGTTTCAAAGCTGTTTAAAGGTAAATTGAAATATTTCTGCAAATGTGTTTTTTTTTTTTCCCCTAGGAAAGCAGTCAGTCAAAAGGCAGAAAAATCCAGATTATGGAGTAAAGGAAATTGTTTGAATATTTTGATTTTGATTCAAAGTAACACGTTGGGGCTGTTATTACACTAAGTTCTGGATTCAAATCTTTTGACAAGCTGGCGGTGCCTTTAGCGGAGAGATTGCATGGACTCTCCTTGTCTGTGTGGGTTACTTAGTCAACATCAACACTTGGTCAATTTTGGCATTAAACTGTGAGAAACAGTGGTTATTTATTTCTATGTGACCGTGAACCTGTTCAGGTGCACCACGCCTTAAGTCCAGTGTTATCTGACACTTCCATCCACAATCAAGGATGCCTTTAATTCAATATACAATCAGACAAAAGACAAACAACACACAAAAAAACTCATAAATATAGACAGATATTGACGAACTGTGCTAACAAACGTTGCAGTTTTAAAAATCCCTGATTACATAACAGGCTTTCAAGGTTCAAGGTAACTTCACTATCCCCAGATAGGCATTTTGGTTTACAGCCAGCAGTATGAATAAATAACATAAAAATAACAGATAAAAAACATAATAACAACTAACAGATTTGGGGTGGCATGTAGTGCAATTGGTAGGGCGGTTGTCTTATAACCTGGAGAATTGGCAGGTTCAATTCCCAGTCCTCCCGTGGCTACATGCTGAGGTGTCCTTGGACAAGTCACCGAAACCCCTGATCCTTGACGCCTCGAAGGGGCAGCCTGTCTAAAATGCAAATTTCCCCACTGTGGCATTATAAGGGTTCCATTCTTCTTCTAGTAGTCATTATTCACAATGATAAATTACTTTTGTTTTACATTGCAGCAGAGTATATCTGCTCCCTCACAGTAGCAACTCAGATAGGCCAAGGTTGCTCGTGCCTCCCTCAAGGATCTGTCCCTATACAGGTCGTGTAGGTGATGTATGAAGCTGTAAGCTTTAGCTGGAAAGTGAATGTTTCATAACAGAGACCTGATCCAATATGGCATCAGGAAGTAATTAAAGCTGTAACTTTAAAGACACGGCCCATTAAAATGTAAACTTTTTCACCTTTATGATTTAGGGTCTTACCCATAGTTCCCCGTGATGGTCATTCTCCATCACTTTAGGCACATCTTTAATTCAATAAAAAGGTGCAGACTGATGAATGGGTGTCAGACTGAAGCAGAAAGCAGGTTGTCTTTGTTAGAAGAAAGGAAAAGAGGTTTAGAAACCTCTGCAGTGATTGAGATAATAGAAGGCTGCTGTAGTACCATGCAAGTGTGTGTGTGTATGTGTGTGTGTGTTATCTAGTCCTTAAACCCATCACCATTGTGGGTTTTTTGCAAGGAGCGGGGGTTTTCAGTTAGAGGCCTGTGGTTGTTTTAAGGGGTGACAGTCTGTCTTGTTGAGCTATCTGTCTGTTATCCAGTATATCTGTCTCTCACTTTTGCATATGTTTTGTGTATGTGTGTGTTCTGGCATGCTCACCACTGGGCCAGATGGAGAGAGTTTTCTGTCTGCCCCCTCTCTCCCACTGTCTCTTTCTTTCTCGTTCTCTCTCTTTCTCTCTAATCATAGTTTTCCTTTAGCTGTAAATAGGCGGGTTGGGAAATCTATATGCGCGCGCACACACACACACACACACACACACACATATTTTGGCCTGTACTGCTGGCTTGATGTAGCATTTTTAAACCTCCCACGCTCATATGATCTGAAGGCAAAGGAAATGTGCATGAACGCACTCGGTAGACACACATACTGTACAGTTGGGCTCATCATAAGCTTGCCCTTCTAGTCACCCATGATCAGAGCAAGACACACACTCACACAGGCCCAAACCACATAGAGAGTACAGAGAAGAGCCGATCGCCCACAGCTTCCTCTTTTTACTGTCCGCTAACTGAAATTACACACACACCACTGCCACCAGTAACTAGGACTTGGGAGAAAAAGAAAGTAATTATGCATCTAAGTTTTCATAGTCGGTAGATGAGATGCTTCATTTTCTTGTGCCAGATGTAATACTGTACAGAAAACACATTTCGAGGCAGATGCTGCAGCAGCACTTTTATTTTTTGAATGGCGTTAATGACTCAAAAACGTGAACCGCATGTTTTCCACAGCCAATGTTCAGACTGAAAAATGAAAATAGCTGCCAAACAAATTCAAGCAATAGAGCTGCAGACGGTGTTAAGATGCGCTGTGAGCAGTGCAGGTTAAATCATGGAAGTGTAAGTGGTAGCCAGTGAACAGGAAATGTTGATTTTAAAGTACACAAGGATGAGGTGAAATTGGTGTCAATTTACTTGAAAAGTGTTATTTTAGTGGACAAATTCAAATTGTAAACACAATTACGGTAAATTAATAGTCGGCTTGAAAACTGTGTCAGGATAAAGTGAACTTTATTTTTAGTTTCACCTTAATGGCAAAGCAAATTAAGTTGTCCTTGTCACATAGACCATTAAAAATGTCTGTTTTCAGAGCTAATGGTAATATACCTGCATATAAGTGTAATTGAGCACATAGAGCTCTTTGACTCCTTTAATTAGAATGATTGGGACTGTTTGCCCTGGCTGTTCTGTCGGGTCAGTCACAGACATCAAAGTTAATTGTATGCCACCAGGCCCATTTTGCTGCTATTTTTCAAGTTAAATGATCAAACTGAGGCACGTTAACATAAATTGCCCCTCAGTTCTTTTCCGAATGTTTTTCCAACTGCTGGGAAAAGAATTCATATGCCTTTCCTGCTCTGTCTCTCTCTCTCTCTCTCTCTCTCTCTCAAATCTTTATTTGGACATATTTGTCTGTTTATCTGTCTCTTTCTCGCTCAATATTGAGTCCAGTCCTCCTCAGAAATGTCTTCAGTTTGTTTAAAAGCTTTCAGCTTTTCACATAGACAGTCCTTTTGATATATCTTTGAGGGCCTCTATATGTCTGTTTACACACACTCGTTTTCATTTGACTCTCTTCCTTTTCTGTCCTTCACACTCCTCTAATCCACATCCCTCTGTCCACAGACAGCCTTTTGTCACCAGGTGATTCCTCCTTGCTCATCTCTGACCAAGGAACTTTGATTCACTCTCACAAATGGGTATTTTAAAGTGTCTATGTGTGCATAGTGGAAACAGTTGGTAATGTACCTTAAGGGTGTGCGTGTGTATGTGCGGATCCAACCTTTTTATGCCATTTTGTACAATTTTTAATTGTAACAAAAACAAGATGTGGCTTTGGTGTGATTGATTAGAACTGCAAGTTATTAGTCCTCGGAAGATTTCATGCTTTTTACATGAAAACAAATGGCCGTTCGACCACAATGGATGTCTTGTACTTTGCTTCGGGGAGGTTTATTTAACATTTTTTAGTAATTTTATAAGTTCCTGTGTGTGTCTTTGTATTAGTTAGCTTTGTATAAGTGCGTGTGTGCTTCTTTGTGTTTGTTTCTGTGGGTGTGTGGGTAGCAGCTGTGTCCACTTGCCCCAGATGAAATTGCTGTCCTCTAAGCTTCTCTACAGACTGACAACAACATGACTGCTAAACGAATGGGAAAACTAAGTACCTCCATTCTCTGTCATTCTTCTTTTCTCTTTGCCCCTCATTCACTCGTTTGCTCTGTTTGGTTTCCAGTAGAAGGACCGCAAGCTGCCACCAGTTCTGTTTGAGTTCCCTCAACTTTTAATGAGCAATGAGGGAAGCTGCTTTCTTTTTTCTGACTAGCTTCTCATTCTGTCTTACTCTCTGTCTGGCCGTCGTCTTTGGTTTCACCTTCCTTCACCCCTCTTCTGTCCTTTCTTCATTACCTTCCTCTCTCTCTCTCTCTCTCTGTGTCAATCTGTATCTACCAGTTTTATTGTCTCCTCTTCTCTTTGCCGTTTTCTGGCTGCCAGCTGATAGCTCTGTGGTATTTACCAGCTTAGTTTCCTAATCCCAGTACAAACTACTATCACTAATGACTTTCTCACTGGTTGCACACTGGGTGGCTTCTGAGAAAGAGACATGAATCATTACAGGAATAATAACACAATAAAGACAATATGTGATTTCTCTTTCTGCTAATATTCTCATCTCAATCACTGCAGTTGAGGAAAAGAATCGGAGGTATTGTGTGTATTTTTCCAGGTATGCACTGTGCAGGTAGAGGAAATAGAGAGAGCAACAGGTAGTTGGTCCCCAGTCATGCATGTCCCACAAAGTATGTCTGTGTTTGTCAGAGACCCTGGCGACCTCAGGTGCCCTGCAGGTGTGCTCCTCTATATAACGGGTGGGGGTAGGAATGTTTTATCCACATGCACACACCTACATGTGCGCATAGACACACACTGGAAAATCTTCATCAGCTGCATTCCTTACCGGTGTTGCTGGGGGAGGGAGAAGAGTGGACAAAGCCTTGGTCTTTAAAGTCTCAGAGAGAGAGATACATTGTAGTGCATCAAATCAGGCAAACAGAAATGGCAAAGTAGAGCTTTATTATGATTTTATATTTTAATATCATTTTGCACAGCTGGTGCCTCAGTGTAAAACCTCAGGACAACACAATATTTCATATGTTCTACAAGTGTCACTTCTCCATTGTTGCTGTAAAACCATCATTTAGTGCAGCTTAAACTGACAATATAATTTAATATTATTGGATAAAACCTACACTTCTGACATAACTTTCCTTTCCAAATAGGTTTTATCTCATGTAAATTTATTTTGTTTCTTGTATTGTTTGAAATGTGAATGTTCCAGAAATGAATCAAGTTGTTGTTGAAAATACAGAAAAAATAAGTAAGATATCAGAAGAACCGAATGAATCGAATGAGTGTGTGTCTGTTGGATGATGGCGGAGTGGGGGCAGTTGCTCATTTCCGTTTCCTCCTTTGTGATTCCCTCTTCTGTCCGTCAGTCTTTCAGTCTGTTCATTATGAGTTAACAGGTGCCATCTCTCAATAACTTCACTGTCTGAATGTCTCCCTGTGTGTGTGTGTGTGTGTGTGTGTGCGCGCGCAAGCTTCCTGTTTCTGCTTTCGGTCTGTGTGTCTGTATAAAATGCACATACATACATTGAAAAAAAATTGAGGGGAAAAAAAGGAAGCAGCATGGCTGGATCTCTTCACTCTCTTCTGCCTTTTACTGTTTCACCGTCCCATCAAGCCTCTTCGGACAAAGAATCAAGTCTAGACACTGTCTGGAGCCTTTTTAACACTTGTATTGTGCATATAGTGAACGTCAGTCCCCTTGGTGCCGACTGGGTAGAGCTTGCAGGAGGCAGGACATGGTGCAGAAAGTACGTTGTGCAGTTACGTTATAGAAACATTGTCGCACGTGGCCGCACGCTGTGAATTCTCTGGACATTGACCTGCTGTATTCACATATGGACTCAATTTGACATTTCACGGTCTTGCACTTGGGAGTTGGTCAGGTAGTCTGTTTAATGTCTGGTCCAACTGCTTCGGACATTTGTGTCCTCGCATATGACTCCCCTGGGTAATGTCTAGATAAGTTCAGGGTTGCAGTGCAAGTCCTGTCCTGTCTCTTATTGGGAATTTTGTCTTTTCTAGAAGTTAGTTACGTTAAATTTGGCCGACTGTTAGAGATTTTCAACCGTGACCTCCTCTCACACACAGTCGCAGGAGCGCATGCATGCAGTCATGTTCTTTTCCACCTTTTCCTCTGTCGCTCTGTTTCTCTTTTTGTAGCTTTGGCTACATTTGCACTAAGCTGTCAAGTGAATTTCATGCAAAAGATTGAACATTTCCACAGAATAGAGTTCCAAGATTTTCCATGTAGTCGGTGAAAGCAAATACTCTATATTGATTTCCTAAATACCATAATAAATTAAAGAAGAGAAATTTCCCAGAACTAATTAGGTTTATAGGAATATTGTTATGGGTTTTTTTAGTGTTGGCCATAATTCAAATGTTGATCTGAGAACTGAAACTTGTTGAATAATTAAATACCATCTGAAGTCGATTCACAATGATTTGCAATATTTCATGCATTCATTTCATAGTATGCAATGTCAATTTTTACTTTTGTAGAAAAGACACAAACATGTGTGTCCTTTTCCTCAGCTTTCCACTTTCAAGCTTTTGTTGTCTTGATTTGTATCTGTATTTCTCCTTCTTGACCCGTCACCCACTTTTTTTTAGCCCCCTTTTAATCTTGTCGTTATTGAGATCAACTTGATCACTGTTGATCAAGTGTTGAGTTAATGACTAAACATGGAGTGTTTGTTGTGGATGATCTGTCATAGAGCAGTTTTAATGCATGGCGAGGGAGAGGAGAAAGAATGAAGGGCAAACTCTAAATGAAGGCAGCTGGCTTGAATCCTCCACTACTGCCAGCAACATCCTGCATGTCGGGCTAGTTTTTGCATTGTGTCCCACATCCTTGGCACTATGTAGTCAGATCCCTCTTTGTAGCTTTTAACCTGAATCAGCATGTTGAATATTCAGTGGAAACATCGGTGCGAGTGACCACTCTGATTGGCTGTTCAGCTCAGTGAATTGCTGCATGAGAAACGGACCTCTGTGTCATTTACAGCCTCTCCACAGACGTGTTCCCAATTAAAAGTAGTTATAACTCAACTCATCTGTGGTGAGCAACAGAGTGAAAACAGTAAGGAGACACTCCCAAGTGCTTCGTCTACTTCTTTCCCCATTTGAATGACAATGGCAGACTACCACCACCTGCTGCTATAGGGAGTAACTTCCTACTGCTACTTTTTGTCCCAGACTTTAGGCAATGCGACCGTCTGTCTCAGTCACCTTGGTGTGACACGGCCCTTAAACCTGCCCTTGAGCAATGCACTGGCCTGCTCAAACTATTTTTTTCTTTAAGCTACTTGACCATAATAAAAGAAGTTAGAATATGAGAGAGGGAAAACAGAAGGGAAAGGCACAAAATGTCACAAGAGACTCATCAGCTCCAAAAAATTACAGCGGACATAATGCTGTGTTACTTGAGCAAGACACTAATGGCCTTTCTGCTTATTTGCACATTTGCATCATTGCGCTGAACCTGAACAGCATCTGTCTTAAAATATACAAAGTAATTTACATAATAATTTTGCATTTAAATTTTTGGCACATTTGCTCATAACTTCTAAAGTAAAGTTTGAGGCAAAAATATTTGAGGTCAACAAAAGAGTTCAGTCTTGCTTTTTACACTGCTCACATTATGTTGACAATGCACAGATGCGTATTTGAGTGTGTGTGTGTGCGCATGTGTGTGTAAATGTGCCCATTGTTCTCTGAGGAGCACCCAAGTCAGTTTGTCTGTAGCAGCTTTGGAGTGGAACCGAAAGATTTGTTCCAGTTTTTAAAAAACAAACTGGATTCTGACAGACTGCATGTTCTAGTGATACACTTAACATACTGGTGGCATAACCACACTGATAATGTAATAGATCTATATAGGTCTATCACAAACTGTATTTTAAAATGGGCTTCGTATATTCCTCTGGAACTCATGTTGACTCATTCTG
>OMLM01008813.1:19341-32583 GCA_900302695.1 Helostoma temminkii
TCACATTCAAAGAGCATCAAATTCTTTGAATTCAAATGTTTTTCAGGGTTCACCGTGGTGTCAGGCTCCTAACGTGAATGTTGGAAGTTACTGTCATTAATAAGATTTCAGGGTTAACAGAAGCCTCAGCTGAACGTTCTGCTGCTCAGTCTGATCCTCCAGTGCCTGGCAGTGATTGCACGCATGAACTGTAAGATGATGAAGCCTGTGTGTCAACTGCATTCACACAAAATCTACATCAGAATACTTCCATTAAAAGGTTGCACTGACACATTTAATTAAGCTGTAGAACACAACTGCTGTGAAACAATCACAAAACAATGTCTGCCGCCCCCTAATGGCAGAAACGGACATTTTACACTCACCACAACAGTTTTTAAGATTCACCTACTAATTATCCTTTAAAGATGACGGGGTGGTCAGCAGGACACTGTTACAGTACATGCTCTGGGTCTGGAGGCCATTTTGTGTGTCCTGTGTGATTCACACTTCATGTGATTGGGATGACGGGATGTTTCGGATGCTTCACATTCCTCTTGGGTGCCTAAAAGCCTGAGGTCTGATGGAGTTCAAAGACTGGGAGAAGTCTGTGCAGAGAGAGCTGAGGGTGAGACTGAGGATGAGGAAGGACGCTTACAGGAGGAAGCTGGAGAACCAGCTCCAGCCGAACAACATGGAGCTTGTGTGTCTGGAATGAAGAAGATCACTGGCTTCAAGGAGAAGGGGAACCAGGTGGAAGGAACCTGGACAAAGCCAACGAGCCAAATACATTTTTTCCAACAGGTTTACAGCACGGCCCCTGATTTAGTCAGAGACTAATGCAACTCTGCTGCAACAAGGAAAGGTTCAGGTTGTGCCATCACCCTGTATAATGACTCTGACAGTAGAGAGCTCTGTGAATGACATGGACATGTTTTAAACTGTAGCAGAGTGTATCATATTTATGTGTATTCATTATTTTTGTGCTATTCTTTCTGCTGTGTTTTGCATATTGTCATCTCTTTGCCTGTTGACAACCTTCTGTTGCTAAATGTAGCACAGCACAGCCCATCTTTATTGTCATCTTAATTTCCTATGCACTTGAATCAGCTTTCTGCCACTTACTGCTCAAACGTTTGGGATCACTTAGAAACGTTATTGTTTTCCGAGGAAACACACATATAGCAAAAGAACTGGACATGCTGACATTGTCAGAGTTAGAAATAATGGTTTTGATGGAAATGATGAATGTGTTCTTCAGACTTCAGCCTGGCAGACCTGAGGCATCCTAGCTGTCAATTTTTCTAGATAATCTGATAAGATTTCACCCCATGCTCCCTGGAGCATCACCCACAAGATGGATTGGCTTGATGGAGTCTCCCTCCGGTCGCTTACGGTCAAGCTGCTTCCACAACAATGACATGATGTGGCAAAATCTTGTAATAGCTTTCCTTCCTCAAGGTCCCTTCCACTCTGTACTAATCTATTTTACCACCTCCAAAGAACCCCAGACCATCACGCTGCCTCCACCAAGCTTGACTGAAGGTATTAAACATTGTTCTAGTATCTTTTCATTTGTTCTGCATCTCATAAATGTTCTTCCGTTTGATACGAAGACCTCAAACTTGGACTCATCTGTCCATAACATCTTTTTCCGGTCTTCCAGTGTCCGTGCTCTTTTTCCCTTCTCAGTCGTTTGTTTTTATCGGCCAGTCTGAGATACGTCTTTTCTTGGCAAAAAAAGTCCAGCATCCTGAAGTTTCCTCTTCACTGTTGATACTGACGGCTACTATTTAGTGCAGCAGCCAGTTGAGGACCTGTGAGGCGTCTCTGTCTTAACTACACACTCTCAGATATTTGTCTTTGTGCACAGTTGTACATTAGGGCCTCCCACTGCTTTTTCTGTCCTTGTTACAGCCAGTTTGTGCTGCTCTCTGAAGGGATTAGTTAACAGCACGATGAGAAATTTTAAGTTTCCTTGCAATATCTTGCACTGAATAGCCTTCCCTTCTCTGACACAGAAGTGGACGGTTGACGGACTAGTAGACAGAGCAGCTGATCAGACTCCATATGGCTTTAGTTTGTCATAGTTGGGACCTGGCGTTCTGTTTCACCTCAGAATTTTAACTTGGATCCAACCTAGTCCTGAAATCACCCAGGGGAGGGTGACTCGCAGAACCCAGGTCACAATGCTTTCTGCCTGAACAGCCCCACTGCAGACTGAAGATGCCTGCACAGTGCTTACAGACTGCTATACCGTCCACGATACCCAGTAAAATTACTATATCATCAGTGTCTCAACCCAAGAAAGAAATAAAAGTTGTTGATTAGGTTACTATGTCACCGATGCTGCACCATTCACCTACTTTCTGTCTCCAGCGTGTACCTCCATCTGTCCAGGCTCAATTCAGCCTGCTACCCACTTTCACTACACATTACAATGAAATCTGCAAGCATCATAGTCCGTGAAGACTTAAGTCAGACCTCAATGTTCACTCATAACAAACAGCTTCCAGCTGCTACAACACAGTAAAGGTGTAAATACGCAGCGTGGGTGGTTCCAGTGCTAATTTCTACAGTTATGAAAAGTCATAATGCACCGTTTCACTAGTGGTTTTGCTACAGAGACGTGCATGTAAGAACCAGGCTGAATGTCAATACAGCAGAGAGTTAAATAAAAATCCAGACTAATTCTGTGTCTCTGTTAATTCTGCTTGTATGTAAAAACAATGTTTACGTGTTTAAATTCCATTTTCTATGTCTGGCACAAAAAGACAACTACAAAGAGTAAACAAATAAGGAGAGAAATAAACAGCTACAAAGATGCAAAATGACAAGTGTTCAAAAGACATAGAAGCAAATTACCAAAGAGACACACAGTTATTTTAAAAAGAAAATACTGAAAAGAGTCACAAAAATACTAAAAAGGTACCCAGGGAAACTACTACAAAGAGACACAGAACTACCAAACAAAGACACAAAAATACTAAACAGACACATAAATCCTGAAGTACTACAAAGTACTAGAAAAAAGCCAGTACTACAAAGAGTTTTCCAGAAGGAAAGTAAAACTTCCAGTCCAGTTGCCACTAAACAAAAACCTTTGTGATAACTACAACATGGATGACTGGGAATCTTCACAGTATCAAATTTAAACAGAGCTCAGATCGGTCAGTGTTTCACGTTGTCCATCTTTTATTTCAATTAAATCTATTTTTTTATTGATTCTGCTTGCGCCTGTATAATTTTAATATAATTTTCTGTGTAATCATGTTAAAAAGTGGATTTTGTGTTAGGTTTTTTAAACCTGCTGTTACATTTCATAAAAACAATGCTACATATCAGCAGAGTGAGTGAGAGTGTCTCGTCCTGATAAAGATGCAGATTGACCCAACTCCTGAGGTCTCCAGTATCTTCTGTCTGAATAAACTTAGTGTTGTGTCTTTTTGAAGATGTGATATTTTTAAAAATATCACAGCTGCGCAGACAGATGCAGCAGGTCAGGGTGAAAACAGGCAGAAAGACTAAATTACTGCCACAGTGGAAATAGAAATAGACTAAGGTCTGTTTAATTTTGATAAACGTTTGGGCGTTGATGAGAAAATTAGCATAATTATAGTTAATTCCTGGTGGAATTTTATCCAAATCTAGTGACAATTCAATGAATCTTTAACAAAGTGTTTGGGTCAGAGGGGCTGGAGGCTGATTACAGTGCAGGCAAGACCACCACAGAAAATGATTTCACAGCCCAACTCAACAGCTCTGATTACACAGCTAAAGTTTGCTCACCAGTTTGAGTAATTATACTTTTTATGGATTAGATGTGACAAGTACAGAAGGTCAAGCACAAAACAACTGCCTGCAGTTTAATCTTGTAAGAAGTGATCAGTCTACAGAAAGAAACACAAACACAAACAGCCACACTGAACAAATAAAGAAGGAAATAGTTGAAGAAATATTGCAAAGATACTAAATGACATACAAAGTATGTATATAAATGATATACAAAAGTAGTAAAGAAATACAAGAAAACTACAAGAAAAGTATAAGAAAGAGACATAAAACCACCCAAAATACACACAAAAGAACTAAAACAAGAAAAAAAGTATAATCAAGTGCAACAAAAGTACTACAAAGACACAGTGACCACAGAGACACAAAAATACTACAAAGAGACAAGTACTACAGAGACATGCAAGAATGGACCAAAAAATACCAACAAACACCCCAAAAGAGATAAACACTAAAGAGACACACAAAAATCTTACATAAGTACTCAGAAAACACAATTACAAAGAAACAAAAGTACTAAAAAAAGACAATTACTACAACAAGAGCCAAAAGTACCAATAAGAGATGAAAAAGTGCCTAGAGATTACTAGAGTTTCATAGGTAAAACTGTGGAGATCCTTGTTTCTGCCTCGGCTGAAGTTTTAAACACGGAGTATGTCTCTGGAACAACTGTCTGCTAGCATACCTCCAACCCCATGTGGGGTTACGAGAAGCCGATGTCTGTCTACAAATGGTCAAACTTGTACAAACTGCCAAGCACACTGAAAATATAGAATATTGATGTAGTATTGACCCTCACCACAGAAAGCTCTGCAGTCAAACTAGCGAATACTTTTGTCACTTTTGACAAAAGTTACTCAGATGTACACAAGTTCAAGCTAACCTGGTAAAAAAAAACACAGTCCTTAAAAATGTTAACACTCACGGCTTCAAACTTAGTAGACCCAGTTTTAGGTAACAGACAGTCAGAATAAGTCCATCTTTGAGCTGCAGTCTTGAAGTGAATCCAGAGCAGAGCCCAACTTGGCCAGCAGTCCTCACTGGTCTAGTAAAAGGGACGTCTCTGGATGTCCTCCTCTGTGAGGCCCAACCCAGAAAAAAACCCCAAATAAATCTACTTTTTCTTCAAATCCTGATAGAACAGGAATGAGCCTTTTGTGTTCATCCATACATCCAACAGTTAGCAATGTCCACTGAGTACTGCTGCTGCGACTGTTTTCTGCAGTGTCTAGAGAGACACCGACTGGCCACAGGTCCTCGGCAGAGGCTGTGGTGGACTGTGGTTGGCCAGAGCCAATGTTCCTCCTCATATATGTTGGTGTGGAGGGAGAATCCTGACTGGACCGTTCTGGGGCTGGATTCTACAGGAAAATTTTTTTTTTTTAAAAAACAAAGCTGGGAGTCCACTGCTAACCTACTTTGTGTATGTACACAAACTAAAACAGGAGGTTTACATACACAGTATAAAAAGTCTCACTGACATTAAATCAGACTACACTTTTCCTGTTGTAGGTCAGTTCGAATGACCAAAATTATTTCTATTTGCAAAATGCCAGAATAATGACAGAGAATTTTTTATTGCTTTCTTTGACATCATAAGTTTACATACACCAAGATTACACTAAGACTAAACAATTAAAGAAAGCCTAGATAATGATGTCAAGGCTTTGGAAGTTTCCGACAACATTTAATTAACTGGAGGCACACCTGTGGGTGTATTTTAAGAAACACCATAAACACCGCTCCCTTGTGTGACATCATGGGAAAATCAATAGAAATCATCCAAGATATCAGGAAGAGAACTTCACAAGCCTGATTCATCCTTAACTACAATTTCCAGATGCCTGAAGAAGCCACGTTCATCTGTTCAAACAATTATACGTATAAATGTAAGTGTGAATACCACAGGAAAGTCCAGCCATGCACTTCACTAAATAGATGGCATCACAAGGAAAGAACATTATGTAGAAATATTAAAGCAACAACCGAAGACATCGATCAAGAAGTTACAGCTTGAGTGCAAATGGGTCTTTGAAATGGATAATGATGCTAACAACACTGCCAAATTAGTTACAAGGTGGCTTAAGGACAACAAACTACTCTCCGTCATTCTGGCATTTAGCAAATAGGAATCATTTTGGTGACATTTTAGTCTGATTTAATGTCAAAAAGTCCTTTTATACAGTGTATGTAAACTAGTGGTTCCAACTGTAAATCACTTAAAAGGTGATTTTGCATAACAGGTAACCTTTAGACATATTTTCCATCACTTTAAACCAAACTTGTAATTTCTGTGTACGTATAAAACGTTTAATAAATAAGTTATTCCCCCAAAACATTTCTTCTAATGATTCAAACTGTACCAAACACTAAACTACCATAACATGATTTTTAAAATGTTTAATGTTCTTTTTCTTCTAGACTTAAATGACTGTAACTAAAATGAAATTTAAATTAACGCAATATCTTCTAAAGTACATTTACAAACAAAAGCTATGGCGCATTTTAAGAGAGGAAAATGTCAAAATCAGCAGGAATTTTTCCAGTTAATCTAATAGGCTAACTTAGTTTCGTCTGTAAGCTAATGTGCTAATTAGCCTTCACAAACATTAGCTAGATTAGACTGATAAAATCAAAGTTTTTGCCAATAATTCCTAAAGTTAAGTTTGCCGAAGTGTCCATAGTCTATTCTTGTTTGCTACATACATTTGCTTATGCTGTCAATAATTTGTGAATTACTTTTTTACAGGAGAAAACCTAAAAACGTAATGTTTCTAAGGCGAGTTCTGAACTTCTGAGCGTCTTTTATCTCTCTGACTTCTAAGCACGTTTTATTGACGTTTATTTGCGATGAACATCACAGATAGTGATACCGGAGCAAGTTTAAATCACACTACATCTGAAATATCTGCCACTAAATGCTATAAACACACAGAAATGGTATAAAAATCGCCTACCTTAACAGCTAAGCGCCTCCCTGACCAGTGCATCACTGTTGAGCGGTCAAACCAGAGCACCTGTGCACACCTGTCCTCTCACATCACAGCTACTTCCCAGTGCGCAGGTAAATAATAAACTCAGTTATCTGTCGCTAATAATCACCAAAACTAAAAACTCACCCAACAAATTATTAAACCTGAAGTGAGACAAGTTAAAAGTTAGGCACATTGTACTTTTTCCACCTCTGTGTGTGTTTCTGACCTTTTCCCTTTGTCCATATTCTTTTACTGTGACCTTCAGAAAGATGGGACAAACCCTGTTATTCCTGCTCCAATCCTGCAGCAGGGAGCAGTGTTAGTGTGTGTTAATGAGATGGGACGTGCCTGCTGATGTTTGTCCCAGTGATTTGTTTGTCCCGCTGCCTGTCACTAAATCAGCCGACCAAGGAGAAACAGTCTGCCTGGCTTTGGCTCCGTCTGTCTCTTCCTTTGCGAGGCCTCGTTCATCACAGACAGGATCCCTCTGTCTACACATCATGCATATAAGCTGATGTTGTCATCCAGAGCAGGTGAAGTCATTAGAGGACTGTGGAAATTATGTTTTATACTGCCAACACAACTAACACGCACAGAGGACACATTTCCAACCATACTGCAGTGCATACAGATTCTAATATATGTTTATTAGCTACACAGTGGTGTACAGCAAGTACATTTGACTTCATGCTACATTTTAGAGGCAAATATTGCACATTTATTCTGCCTTTAAGTGATTACCACTAGCTACTTTCAGAATCTGGTTAATAATGCAACATACGGTTTAACAGTATCATAAGACTTATTGATTTATGCTGTGAAAGACATGCAAAGTAACATGCAAAGTAATTCGAATTATAATTCTATTTAAAACATGTACGATCATCAAAACAGCATATAAGTTATATAAAATCATATTAATATACTGTGATGATGGGTATTTCTACTCAAGGGGCTTTTCATTCTCGTTTTCACTTCCTGCCATCCTTCTGTGTTTCACGCACGCTAAAGGTCACGTGATTGCAAACAACCTAACAGCAGCAGAAGAACAACAGGAGATTTACCACGTTGACTAAGATCCTTGGAGATTTGTCCAAAGCTGTAACACATCTCTGTATCCTGAGAATCTCTCAGTACAGTGGGAATTACTGTGGCAGAGCACTGAGGACGACATATCAACGAGTATCAACACACACGTTCCTCTGAGCCTGTGATAAATTACTCACACATCTGTGTGTACCTGTGCATTAATGCAACTATATATGTATTTATCAGACCCTCTGAGCTCCAGACATTTCATTTACTGTGCATATGGATCATAGTGTGACAGCCCAGTCTATTTTAAACCTGTTTGTTTCCATTCATCTCTTTAAATTATACCTGAGCTGCAGCCTTGTTCTCTTCATACATACATACATTTCAAATGTTACAGGTCCTATATTTTACAGATGAGATGAGATCTGGGAGTCTTTGCGGGAAGCTAACCAACATGTCTTTGCATTGATGTTCAGCAGAGACTAAAATCTGTTTTGCGACAAGTACAGCAGCACATTGTCTTGTACCCTGGTGCCACGGTGAGACTCTCTTCTTCCTTTTCTGGCCAAGTCTTCAATCAACTTTTAGATTTTTTTTACCTGAACAGCCTCCTTGATGTCAACCAGAGTTGACAATCCTCTGTCTTCCAGAGTGGTCACTTCACAGAAACAACACTCCTGCCAGTTGTGGAATCTCTGCAGGCTGCAAAAGCTAGGTATCAGTCCTCTGACTTATCTATCTGCAGCCTTTGACATGGTGAACCACCAGATCCTCCGCTTTGCACTCTCTGCCTTAAGCATCTCTGGAACAGTTCTGGTCTTACTTATCTGGTCGAACCTTCAAGGTATCCTCGCAGGGGCCCTTTTCTAACTCTTGCGGTCTTTCTATTGGTGTACCGCAGGGCTCAGTTCTTGGTCCTCTTTCAATCTATATTACATCATACTCACATGGCCCTTCATATCATTGCTATGTTGACAACACACAGCTCTTCATGTCCTTTCCTTGACTTTGATTTTAGCTTACCTTGCATCTCATTTGTAAGCAGTTTTGGATAAACATGTCAGCCGAATGACTGGATGGAAGAGAAAGTGGAAGAGATAGACTTCAGTGCACAAAAATACTATCAGGACGGTGGCTTGATGCTCATCAGTGAAATCATTAGCAGTTGTTTTACAGCCCATGTAAAAATATATAGAAATAACCAGGAGTGTGGAAGGTTTCACGCATTAAGATGATTTTAAACATTGTTAAATTTGAATGCACTGAAAATATCTAATTGCTAATAATTCCTGTAAATGTTATCAAAGGGAGCCACAAGTAGAAGAGTTGAGCTTAGGAGTAACAAAAAAATAGAGGGGAACAAATCAGTTATATAATGCAGAAAAAAATATTCTCAATGGAAAAAGCTGCTTCAACTGAATAATTATTATACTGACAGTAAGGAATCAGCCCAGCCTTCTCTCAGTATTAAAAAGTCAAATGTTCGTAGAGGCCAGAACCACCATAGAGTAAAAACATTTCTGGCTGCATTTATTTGTGAGAAAGCATCAGAGGAAGCACTTGGGTTCTATTTTCAGTTGGAGGAGGCCAATGTGAAATTGAAGCTCTAACCTGAGTTGACCCAGTCCACGCTGTTAGAGGTTCTCGACCATCTCCCCCATTTTCTAAATCTAAAAATGAAAATGAACAGTCGGACCTGCAGAGGCACATGGGGTCCTAGTTTTGGCTGTAGGACAACAACGGGGCAGAACCAACGTGACACCAGTCGGACAGCAGTGAGACACAGCCTGAGATGTTCCCCATGATGAATTTTGTATAAGTGCACTAATTTTCAGCTGTGCCAAACAGAAAACAGGCTTTGTTGGTTTAGATATTGTTGGGTCTATAGGAATTCTAGGGACAATGGGGATAATAACTCATATTTTGGTAATTTGGCTTATTAGCTGCTTGCCATCAACCACCCATAGATCTGACAAACAATTTGCAGTGCTCTCTAACTGATACAGCCATCATTTAGTCAACTGGTATCTTGTCTCAGTCCATCATATGCTTGCTGAGCTCTGTAATCTTTTCTTGATCCCTCATTTCCCTCATTTATCCCCTGCTGCCTCGTTTATTGCCTCGTGTCTGATCACAACCAGCAAAATGATGATTATGTTTTCACTCTGTCCTGTTTTTAATATCTTGCAGTGGCCCTTCAGTTCTGTGAATCAGTTTCGCGTTACAGAGTAAACCTTTTCTGCCAGTGGTTGTGTAACTTTAGGGTTGAATTTGATGTTTTCCAAGACTCCTCAGCTGAAGTATGACAGATAGTGGATCAAAAATTCCTCCATTCGCTGTTGAAACTTGTTGAGAACTCCTGGAGTACTGAATTATTGTCATCTGACCAGAGGCAAAGTTTGGATTTTTCGTACAGTGTGAGCTGAATGTTAGAAAGCAGCCTGAGTTGAGAGGAGACAACAAAGCAACCACGATATATTGATGCAGTGGTGGAGTTGTGGTAAAACTATGATGGCCAGAAGCTTCTGTTCTGCAACTGAACGATGACTTCGCTCATGTGGTTTCTACAATACATGTATTTTAAAAGTGGAGACAGCAGCAAAGACACAGCCTGACGTGGAGGAATTCAAAAGAAGATGCAGTAGTTTCACATTAGAAGTACCATGACAGAGGATGAGGATGAGGAACGTCACCTCAGAACAGCTGCACCAAAGCACTTCTTTCAGATGCCTCAAAATGGAGGGGAAATACCCACATTCAACCTCATACAGGAACTTATTGGACATCATGAGATTAAGACACATAATCACACAAGGCCCCACACCTGCCTTCTTGAACAAATCAAAACAAAGGTGATGCTGACAAACTAGTCCATGCATTTGTTACTTCTACACTGGACTACTGTAATTCCCTACTAATATGCCACCACTGCATGTATTTAACTCTTTGTCATCTCTCTCCTGTAGTTGTGCTTCACTCACTCCCTCTCTCCCTTTCTGCAGGTTGTTACCTGATGTTCTTTTCTTTCTTTCTTTTAATTCAGCTCAACTAGTTGAGGCAGGTGGCCGCCCACCTGAGCCTGGTTCTGCTGGAGCTTTCCTCACATTAAAGGGAGTTTTTCCTCGCTACTGTCTCCCAGTGTTGCTAACGGGGAATTTGCTGTGTTTTCTAAATAATTCCATATAGTTATATTGTTAAATTCTGTTTGGTCTTAAACCTTAAACACTGTGAAGTGCCTTGACAATGTTTATGTCTATATAAATAAACTGTATTGAACTGAATAATACACATTTCTATGTAATAAACTAATTTTACTGGTTTTATCACAAGAAAAAAAAACCATACCTGGTGAGTTTGGAGTTTCCTGATTCAGGTGTCTTCAGTCTTTATTTCAGGCTATAAAACAACATGCTGCCACCTGCTGGACTGGAGTTATTTCATTATTATTAGTAGTAATTATTCATTCATTCATCTGCTTACAACACTTTCACAGCACAAATGTATACATGCAGTTGACTTAGGTTAATTAATCACAGAGCGTGTAACTAATTAGATTCATTGTATTTATCACTTGACAGCACTAAACAACAATGGCACTCAGTTGCACAGAGGAATGAGCCAAATCAGCATTCAGAAAGTTCATCATAGGTTTAAGTTTCTTCGTGGGACGTGGTAACATTAATAAATATAGAAAATCATACCTGGGAACAGACTGTTAGCTGTTGAGTCATCGCTGCCCTTCAGGCCAACCTCAACCTGCACACAGAGCATCAGACCTCTACCCCTTTCTGGCCACTTTCCACCAGTCATCATCCTGCCGCTCCAGTCTGCTTTGTCTCACGCCTCTAAACTGTCAATCATGGATGCTCTGTTTTTCACCTCGGGCAGCAAAACCAATTAGTGTCTGTGACAGTTAACCCCAGATCTACTCCTCAAGTTTCCAAACTCTGTTTTTATTTTCAGCTCCATGTGACCACAAACAACCTCCTACAGTGACTCGTGTCAGCACAGGTCAGGCTGCGACATTGCACCTCAGTGTTGTTGGTATTCATTAGTCCCCTGTTTTTCCCAGTGACAGTCTGTTTGCATTTTGTTTCGAGATGTATGATTTCTCTAGAAATTCCAGAGATTGCAAAAGAAAGGATTTAACCACCACAACTATGTCAGCTCCTGCTTAAATTGAAGCACAAATGACCCTTGTGAAAATGTTAATTTCTTTTAGCAGCATGTGTCTGTTTAATTTGCATATGAAACGTGTTTCATTGTCCTCTGATTAGTCTTTTAGCTCTTCAAAACCAGAAGTTTGATCCCATTTGGCAAACACAACAGGATTAGGTAGTGTGACTGTTTCCACTGGAGAAGTCAGCACGACAAAATGTGCGTCTGGCTCAATTTAACAAAGACAATGTGTGCAGAAGCTAGAATATATCACAGCATCCGTTGTTTTTTCCTTTGAAATCAACATTAGAAAAGCAGGAAACACATCTCTAATTGCTAGAAAAGCCAGTAATTAAATGCAATCTGTATCAGCGATCTGTTGGAGCTTCCATTAACACAGAGAAGCCCCACAGGGATTTAACTGTTCAAAGAGTTTTGCAGTGAAAGAAGACATCAAGCTGAGAAAAAAAAATTAAAAGAAGAGATCTGAACTGACAGCACAGGTAACGGGGGTCGATGGCAGTTCTGCTACTCTGGAGGCTGGGAAAGTTTCTCTACTGTTTAAAACTAATGGATGGATTTAGGTTCAAAAACTCAAGCTTTTATGTTATAAGACAAAAGCATCATCTCTACAGTGACACTTCAGTTCGCAGTCCAATGTGCTGCAGTACTGTGTTTGTACCATCACTTACTAACATCACTGCATGGTTTGCTGTCATCTGGTGCTAGACAGGTATAAGAAGTCTGGTTTTAGAGCACATGGGGCTCATGTGAACCAGTAAAGATGAGAACAGAAGAAGTTAAAATGCTTCATGGTGTCAAAGGGTATGGAAGCCCATAAAATATTATCAGAATAAAAGAGTCACAGCAGAAATAATGTTACAGACTTTCACTTGTAACTTAGTGCACTAGCTAACTTAGCTTAGCTTAGCAATTCCTATGTTTGTCAACCACTGAGGATGGAAACTGTGGGAGAAACAGCCAAGTGTTATTCATCTGATCTGGAAGTTGCATCGTGGCAGCAACCGAACAAGAACAAAATCCAGTTGCTGTGACTCAGCTACCAGATATCTACCAGATAACCTCAGCTGGATGATGGAGAACCTTCGCTGAGTTCTGCTTTTTTTATTATTCATCTTTTCCTGTTTCAGAAAAACCTTAGTTGGGTCTGCCAAACCTTTAGACACATGCACATAATTAAAACATACAATATTTAACCTTAACTGACATGAAGTGTTTGCTACGGACATTAACAATTTTCGACGATAGGCTTAGGTCAATCCTTTAATTTTATATTTATATT
>OMLM01008814.1:0-11513 GCA_900302695.1 Helostoma temminkii
TGTTACATTCACTCCATTTCTACTGATTTGAATCTGAATTTTTTTTTCTCAGATTTCCATTCTGAAACACACAAACAGTCAGTTAATTTATGATGTACTGTTATCGGTCATCTAGGTGGTCATACTATGTAATGGGTACTTTTACATTTGTGAACATTCAGATTATTTGATAGTGATATAAATGGATACAGCATGCAAGAAAATCAAAATAAAAAAAATGCTATATTTTTTGCATTGGGAGGCTTTTAGCAAGCCGCAGGGCCCTTGGCAGACAACCCCATAGTGAGCCTATATGACAGGGCAGCTCTGCGTCAAGTTTATGCATACCTACTAATTACAACGAACAAGTGTAAAAAAGATCAGAGGTCAGTCCCACAATGTATAGAATGAAATATTATGAATAATGAATAATATATGAATATTATTATCACATGTATCATGTTTTGGCTTTTGTCAAGTACATGAAATAACCTTTGGCCTGTTGTTCTCTCTTAAATGGAAAAGTAATTACTGTTCTTATCAATGTAAAATTAAGTCTGCTGCCAGATCCTGAAGCACATCTGAATATTATGGGTCATTACTGTGTCAGAGCAATTTCTCAAAGCATTTTCGTTGGGCTGGTAACCGAATAAAGCCACCCAGTGTGTGCATTTTAACAGCCTCATGTTGAATGCTGTTGTGAGCATCACTCTTCAGGTGTGAAAAGGTGCGTTGATTTCCCCGCAGCTGTGGCCTGATGGTGAAAGGTGTAAAGGAAGTAATGAAATAAAATAATAAAGATTGGACATTATTCAAAATAGAGTTATGAACTCTTCCCTTGACATACAAGTAGTAGAGTCATCAATGTTGTCAGCAAGCTGTCAGCAAGCAAATGGCAATTATCTGAACTCCTTCGAAAAGAAACACCAGGAAGGACGACTGTAGACCGTCCTTGTTCAGAGAGCAGCTGTAACACCTTTATGATAATGTTCTTTTTACTTATGTTCTGTTGGAGGTTTAATGAAGCCGCTTTCAACTGGTTTTTATATAGAATGTGCTCTGTTGATCTGAGGTCACATTCTCCATACTAAATATGTTATTGAGAACTACATATGTATGACTCTGACTAAATAGGCAGCATTTGATCATTTTTAACACCGCACTACGCCACACCATTTGTTTTGTTGTGAAACACAAACATTTAATCAACAGTTATTTCTGTGTGTCTTTCAGCTAAGTATTGAAACGAAAGTTCAAGTGTTTTAGCTGTAGTTCTTTCAGTGTTTACTAGATGCCACTTCAAGAAAGATGAGTGTATTGAAATGAATGGGAAAGTCCCTGTCTCCTTTCTAAGTCATAACTGTCCTGAAAGAGTTTGAGCCTCAGTAGATAATTTCACATCATCCAGTGTGAGTGATTTTTTTTTTTTTATGTCAACTTTGGTAGCTTTGTTTTATTGTTATGCCTCTACACTGGCAACACCTATGGCTGAAGTATTTTTTTAAGTTATCCATACCTATTCTTATAAAAGCGATATCTCAAGAACATCTTGGTGAAATTTCTTCAAATTTGGCACAAATGGACTCTACAGTGGACTGATTAGATTTTGGTCATCAAAGGTCACTGTGACCACATGTCCATCTACTCGTGAACAAAATATCTCAGGAATGCCTTAAAATGCCCTTCCACATAATTCTGTAACTTTTTTATCTTTACAGTGTGTTATGATTACTTTTGTTGTAATTTGGCTGTATTTAACTAAATTTTATTGAAGGATGAACTGATTAGATTTTGGTGATCAAATGATAAACTCACTGTGACCTCAGGTCCATCCTGTTTATCCCTCCCATTTTTATGAATGTGATATCACAGGAATACTGCAAAGGAGCTTCTTCTAATTTGGCACAAATGTCCACTTGTACTCGCTGATTAACTGATTAGATTTTGGTGGTAAATAGTACAACAGTTAAGCCTGACTATGCAAACCACATTATTTAGAGGTAAAACTTAAAGTGACCCCTCTGATCTATAACAAAAACAGTTCAACCATAGTTATTGTAGGAAAAGTAGGTGAGTGTTTATTCCTGACAGTTTTTCCTTTACAAATAAGTCTGTCATTTTGTTCTTTGTTTCCTACAGCAATGGTATACTAGCTCTATGAAGGCGGTGTGTGTTTGGCTGACAGACAGAATGGATTTGCAGCTCCATATGTACCAGCTGAAAACACTCATCAAAATTGTGAAGGTAAGTATTAAAAAAAAAAGAAAATTAACAAAGACCGGATCTTCTGTCAAAATTTTAACATGTGATTGAAGTGAGATGTACAGTTGCCTATACCTTGTTGAAAAAAGAGACAAGTAAATAAATCTGGGTCTGGCTAATGTCAATTAAACAACATTTTAAATTGTGGCCTATTCATATAAAAACACTCCTTACTGATATTGAAGCAGAAGAAAAGAAAAAGTAAAGACAAATTAAAACACGCTGAAGTGTCCTTGAAAGCAGCAGCATTGTGAAGAGGTTGCGCAACACGAAAGAGAAAAAACTGCTCAACTGTGCACTGCCCGCTGCTTTTGCCTTTTCTTAGCTTGCTAATGTAGAGAAATATGTGAATTTAACTTGAAAGCAACAAGACAAGGAATGATAATGGCTTCTGACTGAAGGCAAAAACCCCACAGATGCCTCAGTCTGCCTCCTGAGTCCAACATATAAAAGACTCAGCTTGTCCTTGAGCCTCAGTGTTCCCGCTTTTGTTCCTCTGAACAGCAAAACAGCAGCCGTCTCCTTCAGCTTGCTGCATACCTAAGATGCTCTCTGTTTTTCTTCTACTTCTTCTTTTCCCCCCCATACCCCAATGATCCCCCACAAATATCAACAGAAATCCTACCGTGACTTCAGGCTGCAGGGCGTGCTGGACGTCACACTGAACAGCAAGAGCTATGAGACCATCTACAACCGGCTGACATTAGAGGAAGCCACAGTGGCTGTCAAGGCGGGCGATGGCCTGCAGGGTATCAGCATGAGAGACAGCGATGAGGAGGATGACTAAAAAAAATATATAATAGCATTCTTCTCTTACACATCCTGTAACTACTTGATTATCATCCTCTGACAGATCAGGACCTTGTATCACAGTCAGTGATATGTGCTTTCCACTCCAATCCACTAAACAATTGTCATTGAAAAACTGACATTAAAGCTGAAACTGCAGTCAACAAATCCAATTTAAAAACAAAGTTGATGAAAATGAAAATAAATAGATTTATTCTAAGCTTAAAATGCATGCTATGTTTTGGATATGTCTTGTCCACTGAGTTCCACAGAGCTGTGCAACAGTTATCTAGACAGCCATGTTGTTGTTGATGAATTTTGTCTTGTCTTTTCAGACAATGACATTCACTTAACTTGAAGTAATTTGTGGTTTATTCTGTATTTGAACCTTCAAAACCTTTTTCAGGCTACAGACTACAGACTTCACTTTCTCTATAGACTAAACGTACTGTGGGAAATAAAGCAGAATTTGATGAATAAACCTTTGCAAGGTCAATGTCACACCCTGAACACAGTTGCACTCAAGCAGTAGAGGTAAGATGTCATTCATTGTGAATTAAGGTCCTGATCAGGTGAGAAGGATCATCCAGGTAGTGACACATGCCTGTTTTCTAAACCTTCACATTCTCACCATCTAGACGCTGTTGTATATACGTGTTAAAACGTACACGTACATGAGACATGACTGTGCAATGAAAAGGTCAAGGTGAGGCGAGGAATCAGAAACGACTCTCTGGACAGTGCTGAGACAAACCTTGTCCCCCTGCTCTCACCTGCAGGACAGGAAGTCTTGCTTTCCCTACATGCAGCCATATACTGATTGATGTCACTTTGTACAGTACAGCTCAGCGATATCCGCCGGTGCAGCAATGTCCCGTTATGTTTTCTTCCACTGTTGTAGCTTATTGTTCAACAAGAAAGGCTTCAGCACCTTTATTTATTGTTCCTGTCAGCAACAGAAGCACTATCAACAAAATGCATTTTTATTTCACAGGAATCTCGGAAATGTAATGTTGTACTGTAAAAATGGGTTATCCAATGGTATCCACTGTTACTTTCATTTCTATAGTTCTGTTTTAAATAACCAAGGTATTTGGGTGAGTCTCCATGATATTACAAACCATATTTACTCTCCTCACCAATGAAACGGCAGCATAGGTCGTAAATAAAAAATAGCATGATGTTGTTCTAACCTTGTTGGTGTAGATGGTTGGGTCAAGAAAGTGACTGACCATGACCACAAGTAGCCTTAATTAATCAAACATTAACATTACAAGTGGCAGATTGCAAAACACTCTTAAAACATATGGGCTTTACTGCTCTTTGCGCATTACCTTACTGTTGTCCACTGCTGAGTTCATTAAAGTATTTATAGACATTAGGACAGTAGGTTTTGATGTTTCCAGTGGAGTCTAAAAGTGGCCGCTGGAATTCATCATCAGGGGACCAATGAATGTACTGAAGTAATTTTCATAGCAAGTAGCTTTTAATAAAACCCTGGGTACAAGTAAAATTAAATATATACCCCCTTTCGACAACAAGAACTTTGTGCTAGTTTTGGGCTGGTGCTAGCGCTAGTTCAAAGTTGGTTCAACATAAGAATCATGTAAGAACCGGTTTGCTTTCCACAGGCCCCAGAGCCACCATAGAGCCACGTCATTAAGCTACACCTCTGCCTTCACAGCACCGCTAATGCTAAGCTCAACAACAACCACTTTAGTGTCTCTGTAAAAGTATTGTTTCTGAGTTTGTAAGTCTAAACTAACATGAACACACTGGTACAACATGTATGCTCATGTATGTACAGAGATTACATTTGATACATTTTCATTGTTGTTAAAACTCGGCAGTCAACATTAGCCTGTGTTAGCTAACTAATTAGCAATAACTACACTTTTTTCAGTAATGCTGCTGTTACATAATAAATGATACACTTATTTTTTATCTTGACAACATAGCTTTGGTTGATGCCATTGATCATGATGGTCCAGCCCCTGACACAATCTGTTCTTAGTTCTAGTCCAGCAAAAAGTTGGTGCCAGGCTCAAACCAGTTTTAATGGCGAGGAGCAGGTTCTGTGGCTGTGGAAACACAAAGAACTGATGCGAAACTGAGCACTAGCACCGAACCAGCTTTGTAGAAAAGGGGTACTAGTGAAGTAATTTTTGGTTCACAATTTGTGTCCAGTACTAATGCTTCTGTGCTCGTCTTCTTTATGTAGCTTGGCAGAAATTCAGTTATGTTTGAGTAGCACTTTTATTTTGCCTGAGACCAGTTAGCTTTTGTTATTTTTAACCTTGATCTTTCTGAAAATTTAGTAGGTCCATCCATTTCCTAAACATACCTAGCCATTAAAGGGTAATTGAATTTTTTCGGGTCTTTGTTTTGGCTATTTTCAGTAACATCAGCAGTGTACACACATAGTTAACTTCTAAGGTCTAAGAAAATAGTGACAATAGCTAAGTAAGTGAAAGAAATGATCAAATAAATGTTAAAAAGTTTATCGACATCATAGAAAACTCTACATTGGGAGTGACATCTGAAACTTCAATAATGATTTCTCATTTAACAATAAAGCTGAATGCACACACGTAAGAGCAGTAAATCCATTTAGAAAAGTGATTTATGAACTATGTTGGTTATTTACAATGACAGTTTAAGCCATAATTTACTATTGGCTGGTGTTTTCCCCTCCACATATGTTTGGCTAACCTGAGAGTTTGTTTCCAACCTTTCTCAACCTGTTGGACTTCACTCTTTTAGTTGCTGATATAGACACAAAACTTACAAAAACAAGGCCCAAATTATAATAAACCACTCATCCTTTGATATTGTATTTGCCACGGTATTCACATTAAGTCATGTATACTGCCAACATGAAAAAATATTAGCATTTCATTTTCAAAAACATTGAAAATGAAATGCTATTTAGTAAGAATCAATTTTGCAGAAGGATCCATCAAGGTTCTGTCTGGTAATGGGGCTGAGTTTTCATGAAGTACTTAATAGCTTGATGTTTGTTCTTCATTGTCACCTCAGCAGATTAACCCTTACAAGTCCAAGCTAATAAAATTCTGCTGTTGTATTTTATAGTGATTATAATATTAACATTCTGTAGCTCAGAATGTCTCCACTGCCAATGACTGGATGGCAAAAGTTGCAACAAAAAAAAAAATTCCACAGGTTTCTGGGTTCTGTGACAGGAATCTTTGCAGGTCTACACAAAAACAAAGAGTCAGTTTCACCATGTGAAGGTCTTTAAAAAAGTATCGGCTTTGTGGAATAATTGTTCAGAAATGTGACTACTTGTTGATGTGGTTGTAGATCTGCCGTCTTCTTTGTTCATTGTGATTTACTGTCGTGAAGAATAATATTGAGCTGTAGTGATATGGTCGTACTGCCTGATGTGCACCATATCCAGCATCTATCGAAGTCTTAGAAACATGCCAACTGAACTAAAAGTCATTTTTTAACAGGAACATCCCAAGAGAACGTGGCTCCATTTTTAATCTGGTTACTGTGCTTAATCTGATCAGCTGTTAGCAGATTAAGTGTCTCATCACTGCTGTTCGTTCATTTGCTGCCATCTGTTTACGTGCTGTTGTTGAGGAAAAAGAGTTTTGCCTGTAAATTCAGTTTAGGCCTCCAATCAATTCTGTGCAACAACCTGCTGTTTGTTTTAACTGTCCAATCCAGTTTGTGTCAGTGCAGTTGAAAGACCAAAAACTAAAGGACAAAAATCTATATAAAGAAGTATATTTATATTGTCTTATTGTGCACCTGTTTTGTTCAGGTGTCTTATCTAAGTGTCACTATTAAAAGTGTTTTTAAAGCACCTTGTATTTTGTGGGTTTTTTTAATCACTCTTAAGTAAAACTTTTTAACGTTTTAGTTTTGACGAGAAATTAACTGATTTCTGGAAACATGGTTTGGAAATGGCAGTGCATTTGTCAAACTGTCAAACAGCAAGAATTACAGGTGTCACAGATGATGAGCTTAAAAAGGCTGAAGTGCAAAAAATGCTGCCAGAGAAAATGATTTTGACTGTTTAAACAGTCTTGGCTCAAAAACAGTGGTCGTACTGTGAGAGAGGTTCAAACACAGCTGATGTCACGGTCCTGCAAACAAAGATTTTGATGGTGTCAGAAATTAATTGACAGCTGCTACAAGCTACATCTACTAAACAACCACTTGCAATGATGCATGAAGTGACACACTTCACGATACTTAATAAACTATAGTGGCACAGATGGATTACGCACACTGATGTTTTATTCTTGTATCCTGACTTATACACCAAAAGATGTGATATCTAAATTTATTCTATCCATGTCACACAACTTAGTTTATAATAATCTGTATTTTATGTTTCACATCTATTAGAGTCGAGGCTTAAATAATGAGAACACTGATTAGTGCTGTGCCAGGGAACCTTTTCAAACTGGATGAGTGAGAAAGTGAAAGTCCTTACCTCAAAGAGTTTGGCTCGGTACAGCAGTTTGCAGCCACCAGTTCTGATCTCACAGTGAATTTTTAGAAAGATAAATGCAGATATCGCAATTTGTCCATATAACAGTTTAAATCTGTCTCCTAAAATTAACTACTGAACTTTTGTAGGGAACATGAGTGCAGTAGGATTATGGTTTCTATTAACCTGATGATACATAGTAAATACATTAATACTGAACACATTTTTCACCAAAGTAATGCAATATTGCAATAAAACTTCCAAGTTTAACTTCTGAACTTCTGAGTATTTATTAACCAAGAAACAAAACAACAGTCTTTCTAATTGTTTCTAGTTAGATGAAAAAATATGCAAATAAGCCCAAAATAAGAAACTCAGCTGTAACCCCCCCCAAAAAAATACTAAACAGGATCTAGGGAGTAAGCCCAGATAAGAAACTACAGTTCAAAATAAAAGCTCTAAAACCCCCAGCCTGCACTTATGAGGATTTTTAACTTCACAGTAAAACATACCCACTCTCACCTATAATAAGTGGCCTTGGCAGCACTGACTCTGGCCAAAAAGGATTTCTGCCATACATAATCACTGTAAATAAAGTGACTATAAAATGGTGAAGACATTTTTCTAAGCATCACAAACCTGCAAATTGACTCTCAGTCATCTGATCTCAATCTGTTTGATCCGACATCATTCGGAAAGTCTAGGTGAACCATAGGATTTTTTAATGTTGTCTCTAGTGCTCATAGAGCGGAGAAGCTTACTTGCTTGATGAACCCAAAAATGCAGAATTGTGAGGATTATCCATGAAACCTCTGAATCTAGATTCTGGAAGAATGTTTTTTGTTGTTTTTTTTTCCCCCAAGTCAACACCACATAGGATGCCATGTTTTGATATTTGGTATCCAGTTTTCATAACACGTTCATGGGGTTGATTTTTAATTACATCATCTTTGTCTTCTTCTGCAGTGCTTTAAAAGCACCCAACTAGAAAATGAGCTCCACTAGATGATTATCTTGACTAATGTTTAGTGGATGGAAATGTAAATTCATTTGTATTTTCATTTTTGATAATTTTGCTACAGATTTTTGGGAAATGTGAGATGTTGGAATAGTGGAATAAAATGTCTTAAACTATAAGCAAAAACAATTAAAAACAAGAGTGCTTCAGATGTCCTCCACAGCCACATGAAGAAACCTGGAGAGTAAAATATCAAACAACAACAAAAAATATATATGGTGGGATGTATGTGGGATCCCATATATATATGTGCCACTGTTTCCTATGTTGCCAAATTGTGATATGAATATTTCCCACTGAAGAAATACAGAATGGAAAGAGACTAAAAAAACTACCTAATATATAAGACACAAATGAGTGTATAGGTTGTTTTTTTTGTGTGTGTTAATGTATATGCATCAGCTAGCTGATGGACTTTTTTTGTTTGTTTGTTTTTTAAGGTAATTAATAATAATAATAATTAAATAAATATAATTAAATAATATTTCATTTAAACAGCTTCTAGTTGAGATTAAAAAAATGCAATAAAAGGGAAAATCCTGATTTTATTTTGTGTTACTGATAAACAACACAGTAGACCAGTTTCCTCAGAGCTGATGTCGACATTCTTGTTTTATTTCAGAATAAAGAGAAACTAAAACATCAGGAGCCACACACATCTTATAATGTCAATAGTAATAATGCACATTCACTGTGTTAAATTAAATCACTCAAGATCACTAAAGCAACACAGCTGAAAGAGTTTACATTTACACAGGCCTCAGAATTAATTCATGTAGCTATTACAAATATTCTTTTGTTACAAATAATAATAATATTTATTTATCATTCCGCAAATATACACTGTTAGTTCTGTTAACATATGACTGACTTGATGCAGTTATATAGGCCTTGTGATTATTGGTCATATTGTGCTGATACTGATTGTGCTGTTTATTCATCCACCCTTGTTTACATCTGTTCACAGTTTTCTACTGTTTGCACTTCAGTGTGTTACATTTGGGCAGTTGTGATAAATGTGGAAATGTTAATAAGCTCTATATAGTATAGTATAGTATAGTATAGTATAGTATAGTATAGTATAGTATGTGCACCATTTCTGAGAACTAACTCTTATAATATACTACTACCATTGTGTTTTATTATTATTTTCATTGTGTTCATACAGCAGCCTCCACTTATTGTCCACAGGAGGACATTAACATCAGTAAGTGCTCACATGGTCTCAGAAATCATCTGTCTGTGTTTATGAATGCTGATAGAGCAAATCATAAAGTGCTGCCGTTGCTCTCTAAAACTCATTTATGTAGCATTTTAAAAAAAACAAAATATGAATAAAAATAAGCAGAATAAAAAAATTCAATAGAACAGAATCAAAATTAATTACTGATAATTACTGAAATTAATTATCATAACTGTGATAATAGTGGTAGTGTCACTATTATCAATAGTAATTGTGACACTGCCATAAGCAATACTGTTATTTTATGGAATATTTATTTGTAGATGTGACTTTAAAAGGCCTTTAATAAAAACTGTTACTCAGTGTCACAGTGACTGTTTAATTTACCCTTAATAATTGGGTTTTATTGAGGAGATTGTTTTTCTAAGCAGCATCTAGTTTCACTTGATATCGCAGAAATAGGCTAAATATTTTATGGGAAATATTTCTACAGGCCAAGCTTTTCTCTGCACGTATGTGTTTTATTTCGTTTAAACGTATTGTTTTTATTGAGGAATTAAATGTTCAGATTTTCGTTTTTAGAAAAATCCCAAGGTCCTGGCTTTTTTATTTATTTAAAGAAATGCCTCAGTAATATTCTGGCATTAAATTAATAATGTTTTTTTTCATAACAGGGCGCACAAATCTGAGAAAAAATACTTTTAAACGCTGAATTACTTCGTGTCTTCTGCTCCTCTCTCCAGGCCTTTTGCGCTTGCTTTTATTTTTTCTCCATATTTTTTTAGAATAACTTTAAAGCAAATTCTTTTTATTCAGCATCAAACTTTGTGCTTTCGGCGCACACAGAACTGATGTATGTACACCGTCAGTCTCACTGACTCATCCTGTGGAATTTGTGTTTATGCCCGCTGAGTTTAGCACAGTGTGTTCTGTGCGCAAAGGAGACGGGGAAGTAGTGATGAGAGCAGACCCCGTAAGTTACTTTCTCGTGTTGCTTCTTCAGTAAAGAACCACCAGAGTCTGGTTACGAGTCTTTTATGCTACGAGTGAATTCTGGCATCCAAAAAGCTGGTGTGTGAAAGAAAGAAAAAAAACGCGTGAGTCAAAGTTTTTCATTCCCAGACCCAAAGCCCACCCAGGCTGAGATCGATGACTTGAAATCCATTTTCTGCTCAACATCACGATCCGTTTTCTGTCTTAAGTTCACCCACATGGCAGCTCCGTGTCTTCCCTGAACCGTGCGTAAAAGGGCTGGGTTTCGGGAGCCAAAGATGCGTCCAAATCTGATCTAAAACGCTGACAGCTCCTGACCTCGCGGCCGCTGCGCGTCTGGCGTATTGCGATTTTTAAAAAAATGATGTCACGCGAAGCCACAAGGGGACCTGGGATTTACCAAATACCTTCCAGTTGAGCAGGAGTCCTGCCAAGTAAAGGACAACCTCCTCCTCCTCCTCTCCTCCTCTTCCAGCAGCGACAAGTGCAGAGAATCGACGGAGGAGAATTGAGCAAATTATCTACTTTCCACTTACCTTCCTCGACGTAACGATCTGCGAGGTCTCGGCTCTCCGCACGCTGTTATCGAGCGAACCGCGGCCGCCTCTGGTTGTCGTCAGTAAGCGAGAGGAACTGGGCTGGTGATTTGGAGTAAGGGAGGGGGGTTCCCCGGCAGATGATGCCCTTTCCAGCGGGCCGGTGAGGACCAGCACCGACCCCCGGCTTCTCTCCAGCAGCTCCTTGTTGTCGTTGTCGCGGTGCAGTTGATGTGGAGATGATGGACGGTCCTCTCCGCCGCCCAGCGGGGATGCTCGGCTCCC
>OMLM01008815.1:0-21666 GCA_900302695.1 Helostoma temminkii
ATAATTTCTTTGTGTTTAACTTGAAACTCTCAGACAGTTGATAATTCTACCATATGTCTGCTTGTACTGGAGTGCATTGTATTATTATTGAACTGAAGTATGTTATATTAACAGGTGTCTCTAATGTTTAATGATGTAAATAAGCAGGCCAAAACAGATGAACCACCTCTTAGTATATTGCAGTCCAGTAGGACTCCACAACCCACTATGAGCTCAATAATAAACATATATTAAAATGATATCCTATTGACAGTTTCAAGTTAAACGCTGAGAAATTATAACTTTGTAAAAGTAGAATTTATGACAGGGTTGCTGTGTTAGTTTATATTAGATTGTACAGGTGCACCTAATAAAGTGACCACTTAGTGTCTATAGTATGTTGAACTAGGAGATGGTGTAACAGAATGACGCAGGCAATCAGGGTCAGATAGATTAGGTGTTTGAAGTGTAGAGGTTGTTACATCTCACTTGGCAGAGGTACCTCTAACAAATCATCTCATTCATCTCTCTGCTATCTGTTGCCGCCTCCTTTTCCTTCCTTCCTTACCTCATGCAAGCTTTCGTTTCTCAGGTTTCAAGCTATCAGCTGATTTATGCTCCTCTGAGTTTGCTGTCGACAAAGGCGGCAAGAGATTTTTTGGCATTTTTGACACACTGTAGCCTGTACAGTTTGTCAACATGTCACATACCGTAGCAATAATCAGTTAAGGTTTCAGTGCTGAGTTTGATGAATGTTGATGAATGAATGCTCCAGATATGCTAAAGTTCTACACTCTTTGAGTTATGCGGTCATACCTGAGACATGTAGTGTATGCTGTGATGAAAGGGTATGTTGCCAATTATCAAGCAAGGCATTTACTGTCTTTTACAGACACTACCTCAACATAGGGTTCATTTAGATTCATTAGGTTTATAGATTTTCTCATAACTCAAAGGTGTGGCTTAAAGGCTTATATATATTGTTTTATCAATAAGCTTTATCACTACACTAAGCATAAGCACTAGTTTATGTAATACAGCAGAAATTAAATATTATATGATATATGAAACAATGATATATATATATATATATATATAATTATTTCCTTCAGTTACAACCCTGAACCTTAAATTTGACATTAATGTGAGTGTGCTGAATTTTGTCCCTTCACCAGTGATACTCTTTTCCTTTCCTAGCTCACTAATCCTCAAAGACCAGGGGGTATTTCTTTCAACATAACATATGTCCGTGTCCCCCACAGTATGCTACCAATTATCATCAGGCACTCCCTTTTCCAGTATAACTAAACTTTTCCTTTCATTATTTTTTTCTCATTTTACACATAAAGTATTATAATAAAACTAATCATTTGAAATTAAAACAGTTAAATAAGGGCAAAAATGAAATTAATTTGCTCTTTTTCTGTCTATACATATTATCACACTGAAGTTTCTACTCATAAAAGACTATGGAACTATAGTTTTGAGATAACTCAATAACATTGTCAGTGAGATAAATCAGCACAAGAACAATGAAGGTGAGCTTATGAAAATATAATGATTTGGTTTCTCTAACATATATTGGTATTACAGTGATGTTATAAACACAAAGCTGTGATTGGATACAGTGATACAAGTGCAGCTTCTTTGTTCAAGCAGAAGGGATTAAAACGTGTTTTTTTTTTCTTTTTTCACACGCCCAAAGATTTCACAGTTTTTTCAGATGGAACTTTTGTTTTTGATCAGTGTATGTTCTATTATAATCCCACAGATTGGGCCACCTTACCTGGCTTCTTGGGCTCGGGCATCTCTGTGTCTGTTTACAGTGAATCCTCTGAAAGCGCTTTCCTCACTCCTTGTCTGTGGATCTGCCTGCATTTCGTTCTTCATCTCTTTTTATTACCTCGGCACCCACCCTCAAACACACTCACATTCTCACTAACATTGCCAGTCACCTCATCCTCCTCCCAACAAGGAACAAGGAAGGAGGAGAGTGACAGAATGGCTGTCACTTGAAACCTTGGCAGGAGCTCCAGAGCTTTGAGGAGGAAAAGGAAGACACCACGAGGGGTAAAAGAAGCTCAGACCCATAATGAAAAGTCCAGCCCTTGGGAAAACTTGCCAGCTTATTAACTCATTATGCCCAGGCAACCACACATTAATGAACTAACTGATGTTAATCAGCTCTGACTGACAATTCGACTGAGTGATGGTGCAGTGATCAGAGTTTAACTCCTGCAAAAAATCCTTTTGCAGTTGTGTCTCCTATCATTGACGTTCCTATGTAACTACATGGCAAATGATTTTGTTTATGTAAATTGGCAAAGGCGTATGAATGTTTATACGCATTTATACGGCATTTATATAACACACACTAGACTATAACACCACAGATCCGGGTTTGTACTACAGAATGTGTGCTAGAAAATCACTTTGGTTAAGGTTTAAGAAAGATAATGGTTTTGTTTAAATTTAATAAATATGTTGTGTGTGAAGTAAATGCTCTTGTATTAAGCCATATCACAATGTTTCCCTAACCTTAACCAAGTGTCATGATAAAAATTTTAACCTCCCGTCTCAGACTTTTTCATTTCCACCCAGCTCCTGGTTTTGGCACACCCTGATCTCTCTGACTCCTGGAAAACGTCTAAATAGATTCTCTTGTGTTATGTTTATGGACTTATTGATTATTAGTATTATAAATTATTATTATAAATTATTGTATTTTTAAATTTTTGGATTTTTGGGACAGCCTGTAGCTCTAGTGGTAGGGCAGTTGTCTTTCAACCCCAGGGTCGGCAGGTTTGATTCCCAGTCCTCCTGTGGTGCATGCTGAGGTGTCATTGGACAAGACACGAAACCCCGTAGTAGCGCTGTTCTATACATGCAGCTGTCCAAACAACAATATCCTCAAGGGGATCAATAAAGTATCAATTATTATTATTCTGGACGTTCCCGTGTGTATGACAGTCTCCTTATTGGAAACCTGTACTGAGAATATTTGGACTGTGTTGTTATTTGGAGTTTGCCCATCAGCAATACCATCTTGAACACACACCAGTCATCTTGATTCCTCAGCGAATGTCACTGCCCAGAATTCACCCTACACATCCTGTTCCTGCAAACCTGAAACCCCAGCTTACCTGTTACACACTGATACTCACCATGTATTCTGCAAGTCCAGATCTCCTGCCACAATCCTCCTGTACCAGTTCTCACCATCTATTCTTGATATGTTTGCTACGTACATACTGTATTTGCTACTCGCCTATTCTCATTATTTTAATAGAAAAAGTAATCTGGCTGCAATTATGTTTGCTACAACATATTTGCAATTGCTACTTAGTTGTATAGAAATATTCTTAGGAAACAATCATGTCTCTGTTTCCGGGGTTTAATTTCTGGTTTCTAGGGGCAAACATGGATTGATTATGAAACAATAGCTTCCTCAGGATAACAGTCTTACAGCAAGACCAACAGAAATGCAAATCAGTTTGTGTCTCTTTGGAATAATTTTCTGTGTAGTACAACAAGATCTTTATGATTAAGAATATAGACAATTGGTTAGTTTTAGACTCAAAATTACTTATAATAATAAAGATCATGGTTTCAATTAAAGTACTTCATTAAGGTTTAAGAGCCTGTATTATCATAATTACCATGAAACAATGAAAGGTTGTGGAACAAACGACTGTCATGTCTCTGAATTAACAGATAAGGACTCAGGTGCACAAGTGGAGCACTGTGTAAAATTTCAGAACAGTCCATTTTTATAAAGGCAAAAACAGGCAGGCAGGGAAAGAGGTGCAGACTGAAGCGTAGATCGGGAACCAGATCTGACAGTTCATTAACTGGCCTTTCTAACACACATTTTTAATCCATTTTAATAGGTTTCCTTAACAACTATTGACTGAACTCATCTTTGTTGCAATGGTGACATTACAATTGGTCATTCTCACTGTGGTAAGTGATGCCAGGTCACATCTCTGTGACATTACATTATCAAAGGACCAGACGTAAATACGAGATCGTCTCCTCAGAATCAGATCTCTTCCACCGTTCCAGACAGCTGGACAGCCCTGAACCTCGGCGCCGAGCCAGTCAGAGCTTCTCCAGGCAAGGGCAGCTGCTTCAGCAGAGACAGATTCAGCCACTGAGGACTCAATGGATGGCAGCATATCCCCTCAACCACGTTTTGTTTTGTTTGTTATGGCTTTCTTGCCTACCTTCAGCCTGGGCAGAGGCTCCGATCAGCTTTCCTGTGAGGAGCAGAGCAACCAGCGTTACTCTGTGGTCAGGGATAAGAGAGGGTTTTATAACATGAGATAACATAATTTCAGACAAATATTGCAACTATAGAGTGCATGATTGCAGCACTATCATATTTAATTTAGGGCAGTAAACAAGTGGGGGGGGGAGCAGTTTTGCATTCCTGTAGGAAATCCCATTTGTTCTCCAGCAGCCACACTTGTCAACAGGTTGGATTTTTTGGCAATGGGAGCTCTCAGCAGGGACATGAAAAACAAGGTCGAAGGCAATACAAGAAGGCCACTGACCTTATGAGTTATATGTTTCACAAACATGTTTGTGTTGTGGAATAAATATGTATTCATCAAACATTAAAAATATTATCCTCCTTTCATTGATTCCAAATGGCAGACCAAATATGTTAAACGGCTTTTCGCTTTCTATTTGTTCATCTCTATACAGTCACTTCCTTTTTGAATTCTGAGATTGATTTCTTGCTGTCCAAATCTGACAGGCAGATGTAACCTTGACTATAACAAAAAACATTCTTTCAGACTTTAATTTTGGACAGAGAACTTAACTTAGAACGAGAGGCAAATATTGAAGAACAGCTATTTAAAGCAAGTGCAACTTGAGATTCAGATGTTCAAGGAGAACAAAATACCCTCGAGGAAGATTATGGAGGGCCATTTCAATAGGACATAAAAGGTCCTTGGGTATACTGTATATTATAACTTTACATTACCTTTAGGTCATATTATCTTTAATAAATCTTTTTGATGCCTTCACAGCTCATCAGTGGCAATTTATACTGTGGCTAATCTCTCCGATTATTATTATTCATATATTGTGGATTTAAAGTGGATATAGGTGCCCTATATGATCCAGTGATCCTCTGTATAGGATGACCAAAGGGTTATTTAATGCTTGCATTAGTTAAGCCTCACTGAAATATACATTAAGCCAACTGAAGCAGGTCCTCTTCACTTTTACGGCAGCTTTCCCTTGACTGATGCACAGCAGTCTAAAAACATTAAAGTTGTTAATTTAGCAATAAGGTGCAATATTTTGGGTTGAACATAATGGAGAGAGTGGAGAGTTACTACTCCTGGTGCACCTGTTTTACTGACTATATTTAATAAAAATAAAAATATATCTAATTTATGAAGATTGGTTGGACAGAAAAAATACACAAAGAGTTTCTTCAGCTTAGGTCTGCATTGACTGTAAGGCTGCAATGCATGTAAATGTACTTTTACTGTCCCTGTATATGAATAAGATGATTTTGCTGTGACACATGGGGGGAAAATATTTATTCAGTCCACTCAGAAAGTTCACATCTCATTCTGAAGTAATATGTGCCATAGCCCCTTTACATTAGTTTATGCCCTGATTTATTATAGAGTCCATTTTTATCTAAAATTAAAAACATAATAATAACATGATTATATGAATATATGTGTAGATGTATCATTATAAGTATAATGTTAACAAAGGTTTGCAGTGTTGAGGCCGATTTTTAAAGCATCATGCTTCATTATATGTAAAACTCAGAGAGTGTTTGAAAACTGTTGTTGACTTTCTTCCTCATTTTTCATTATGTTCCATTTTAACATCACACTGGAAGACAGGACGTGACAGTGTCTTTCTTCAAAATTACAGTCTTGTGTTTCGCATAAATATCCATGCTTTCATGTTTGACTAAGAATAGTAAGGTGACACCGTTGTTTAGGGCGGTGACAGAGAGTAATGGGCTGTCCCAGTAAGAGGGAATAGATACTGTATAGGCCTGCACAGTTTCAAAGACAAAGCCCAGGGAGAATCACATGCTTCAGTCACCATATGCTCCATGAGAGCGCCCCCACCTTCAAACTAAACAGGAGCTCAGAGACTGTTTTCATATAGACACTAATATGATAACATTATTTACATATATCCTATTTTATCAAACAGTGGTCTTAGTGGTAAAGTAAAGCTGCATAATGGGATGACTGATTTAGCGCCCACAGTACATTTTAATCTGCAACTTGTCAGCACTATTATGGAACTGCACGTCTCCCCTTTGCTTTAGTTTTTTGTTCATGACCTCATTGAGTACATTTCTGCCATTGTCAAATACTTTTGGTCAGTGAACTAATGTGATGTGATTATGTGGATTCATTAATATTATCTGGATACAGTGTAATAATTCCCAACTAAATAATTTTGTCAAGATGTAAAGTACGAAAAACAAGTAAAAAAAAGGGGTGAAACCAAGTTGGATGTCCAAAACTACATTATGTCTTGACTACTTGATATTCTAAACTTAAAGGATTAAGGCTGGGTTCACAACTCATTTTTAGCACTTTGATGCTGAAATGTTGAAGTTTAAAATGATGGATGCCTTTCACTTGTATGCACAGAAGTTTTATTGCATGTCAGCAGAACTCTTCAGCCAGAAATAAGCACTGAGAAATAAATCACATCAATCACATTTGGCAGAAACCTGCTACTGTTTGTCTTTTCTCTCTTTTCTCTCTTACTTACTTTTTGTGTTTTCAACTCTTCTAGCCATAACTCCAATAGGTCACACATAGTCTTCCCATAGATGGTCATTGGATTCTTCTGGCAACTGCAAACCTAGTTAAGAGAAGATCCAGGGCTGGCTGCATCAGACCAGAGCAATGATCCATGCTCTGTGAAACTGTTGAGCTGATGAACGCAGTTAAAAAACAACCATCTGAGTCTGACCTGTGTGACCCACAGTCATGTCCCATAGTTGTAGTCCAGTTTAGTGCAAAAATGGGTGTTGATCTGAAGACACAGGAACCTTTAAATACATGTGATTGGACATAAAACTACTGCAAACATTCCAGCTGTCCAGCCGCTATTCTTCTAATCACAAAATGCAAATTGTATTTTAGTAAATAATCAGGTTTTGTTTTTTTTGTTTGTTTGTTTGTTTGTTTATTGCTCAACATATACAGTAGTGAAACAAAAAATACAGTAAGAGGATCAAGAGACCAAGCTTATTATGATTACGTGGTCAAAGTCTCAAATCTCTAGACCAGCAGGAGGTCACTGCTTTCATGTAATGTTACAAGCTTAACAAGCACTAGATGTGTCTACACATCTAGTGCTTGGACAAGCTTGTGGAGTGAGATGCAAGGCAGCAAATAGCCACTGAAGTTCTCTTCTCCTGTTTTACAACCTGTAGTAACCACTAAAAACATGGTTATGGTTTCCCTCAGAAACAACAGCACATTTAAGCCAGAGTCATGTGAGACACGTGCCAGATGTGAGTAGCAATTCATCACAGCTGGATGTAGATACAGTGGATGCTCATACAAGAAGCCAATGATCTAGGTCTTGAGATCAGTGCAGCAGCAGTTTTCTGCTCTGCGTGATTTAGAACATGTTAAGTCCTTAAAAGGACATTTAGGATAATAAAGCTGTGGCTGAGGTGGAACATGGAGTGCTGACTAAAGGATTTAAAAACATGAACGACCCTTTTTTTATCACAGGACATAAATATTTATTATTCTGATGATAAACAGCACTGTTAGAGTTCATTTTAAGGGGGAGGGGTGAGAAGAAGTTTGGGGCAGTCTCTGATCTGTTAGCAGCCTCTACTGGTCTTGGATGTGTCAGTGCATTCAAAGTGAAGGGGCTGATGAATATTCACACGTCTGTGTTACATAAACTTCAAGGTACAGTACATGTTTTTGTAATGCCATGAAGTGTGAAATTGTGTTTGACATCTTGTATCGGGCTGACATACATTAAACGTCAAAGCTAATAATGCTCAAAATAAACAGGGACACTTGACTGTTCAAACATAAATTTAATCACGGAACACGTTGTGTGGGCATTCACCAACTCATCGTGTATTTTTGGTAATTTATTCATCCTGCTACTTTCTTTGCTACAGCCAAAATATACCGTAAAACTAATCTGAAATGTAGACTGTCTGAAATAGGAAACAGAACTGCTTTTATTTGCCAAGAAAACAAAACTGTACAAGAAATTGCTGCTGACACATTGCAACACAGCAGCACATTCAGACCTGGTTCATTAGGTGCATTCTGTCAGCAGAGGGTGAAAACGACTGTAAAAACTAAAATGCTAAAAATAAGAACACAAAGACTAAATACTGTTCCTGTGCATCATCACTGCCACAGCAGATGGGATATTCAAAAACAGACAAAAGTAAAAAGTTGATATAATTTTGTGAGGTATGTATAAACAGCATGAGTGCAAGTAGGTCAATGCAGGCCTTGAATAGCTCAACATGCACAAATTAACTGTGTGTGTCTCTGTGTATAGACAGCCTTTCCCTTGTCACCTATATTTAAAGCTGCAAATCATTTAGATCATGCAATAGGACAATGTAAAGAAGGTGGTGTGGGGGTTGGCTGATGAAGCCATCTCTCCCCTAAAGCAAATATGTATGACGTAATCAAGACCTTTGACAATCTTTTGGATGTGATTTCAAGGGGAAAACAAATATATGTAATTCTTTGTTTATACACTTCTTATATATGAATATCATGTATAAAAAACTAAACTAAATAAACCTTATAAACTTATTTTGGATGCTTTTGTTATGAAAAACTTAACCGGAAGTGCTAATATTGTTGTAGTACGATTGATCGTTTTCCGGTGTTCGTGCTTGTCGAAATGGCTCGTCTACTACCATTTAAAATAGCAGTTTTTTTCATAGGTTTGTGCTTCGTATGCGTGGATTTTGTATGTTGTAACAACGGCAGAAGGGTACGTGTGAAGTATTATTATTTAAACACCGACATTTGGTGTGAATTAGGTAGAAGCTACACCTGTTAGCTCAGTGATTAGCTTTAGCTAGCCATTGTGACCGGCTAAAAGCTAAATGTAGCGTTAGCTAAGATTAACGTTCTTTACGTTTTCATCCTCAGGTTGGTGAAAATCTGGACACTGAATTCAGTGGTTTCTCTGTGCCCCTTGAACACTCGTTTGAAGTTGGTGAGCATTAATGTATTACTATTTTGGTGTATAATGGCTTACAATTGCTAATGCTGGGGAGCTAAACTAATTGAGCAGCCTTGTGCCACCAGTGACAACGCCAAATGTGAATGAAGAAACGCACACACCAAGCATCAATCAAAAAATCTCTGTTTAATATATGTGGATGAGCTTACAAATTGTTCCTGGCTCAACATGAACAGAGACCTTTTTCAGTACTGCTTCTGTGTACTGTCAAATCTGACATGTAGAATAAGCTGCAACAGCATTTGGTTTTGTCAGTTTTTCAGATATCGGAGTTCCCTCAGTGATAGCAATGATTTGGCGTCTTTGGAAATTGTTCTGGAGAATCTCTGCTGACATTAAAAAAAATGTAAAGAGTTACACTGTTGTCGATAAATTTACTATTTCTTTTTCAAATTGATCTTCACTATTTTGGTATTTTTCACTGAGAGTCACTAACTGTGGTAGGGACAGGACTAGTATGGGGTTACCATATACTGTAGATGTATAGGTCAGTGTAATTAGGAGACAGATACCTAAACAGTTCATCTAGACAGTTATCCTACTGAATTTTTAGAAAAACAGTAAATGGGTACCTGCTGTTATTTTTTTCCAGTAATTTATTAATGGCGTGTTTCCTGTTCTTACTGTACAGTGTGTTTTCCTTCTTGTTTCAGATGATGTAGCAAAATTTCGAGTTCGTGGAGCACTGGTGTTGAAAGCTGGAAGGGAGCCAAGTGTCTCACTAAGTCAGAACCAGCTTTCAGAGGAGGACAGAACCAAATTAAAGGTAGGAATAATGGACAACCAGTCCTGAATTAGAATCTCTACAGAGACATTTGAGTGTGTGAAGCGTGAAATTGTATGAATGTATTTCAACATTTGTGCTTTAATGACTCCACAGGAAGTGGCTGCAGTGGATGGTCTGTACAGAATCAGAGTGCCTCGTGTTTTCCTTCAAGCAGACAGACAGGCAGAGCGGCAGATGGAAGGTTACCTCACAGCGTTTGTCAGAGCTGTACGTGTTTCTGTCTGAAAAATATGTATTTGCCATTACTATATAAGAGTTTATTAGTGTGACAGTGTTAGTACATGGGATGAAGGATAAATAGGACAAAAGTCTCTCCTGTGTTTAATTTAGAATAATAATGAGTTGTCTTTACCTATTTATTAGTTATTTTACAGTTTATGACTGTGTCCTTTGCATTTTGGTTTTGATTTTAAAGATTGTAAAATTAATACTGAGTTAAAATTGTTTGTTTTCTGTTGATTGATGGTGTCTTAATATGCGTTAATTGCAACAACAGTAATATTATTTGTCTTTACAAAACAAACTTACAACCTCATTAAATCTCCCAAGTTTTTCAGGTATTAAAAGAGAACTATAACTGTTTTTGTTTTTATATTGTTAATATAGTGGACATTTTGAATAGTTCACTTGTTTAATTTTACCTAACAGTCATTGATTAATATTTTTTTTCATACAGTTATTTTCTATCTCAACTCTTAAAAGCAAAAATTAGAGTTAAGACATGACTGTAGAAATATCCAGTGTTTCCACTAGAAATCAGTTTCCAGCTCTGTCTAGAAACTTATGAGATCTCTGTTAAATAAAAAAAAATTGTAAGAGAAAAACTTAATGAACACTTATATCAAATTTGAAATATGTAATCAGTGTTTGTTCAGGTGTAGAGCTGCTTAACTAAGGTTGTTCTAATGCTTTACTTGAACGTGTATTTTCTTCTGCTCTTCAGTGTGCCATGGTCGAGTCCCATCTAAGCGATGTGATCACCCTGCACACAGATGTCTCTGGGTACCTCATTGGTGTCTCCATAGTGACGTTACCTGGTGCCTGTAGGGGCATTGAGGTTGAAGATGAAGTTGATCTTGAGGTTTTTAACACCACACTCAGTGTTATGGCTCCTGTAAATGCACCGGGGTATGTGTGTCTATTTTTTTCCAAACATGAAAATATGAAGAACCTTTGTATTTCTTTCTTTGGTTTTCTTGATATCTCAAAATCTGTGATATTATCTCTCTGTGCATTAGTGAGTCCTCTCGTGTATCTGAGTGTAGGTTTTTCAGGTGCCTTTGATTCTGTTGTAGTGTATTTGCTTGGCTTAGCAGCTTTACATAATTCCCCCATAAGTAGTACAAGTCTCTGTGCACCTTTCTTCCTTTCAGATACACTCTCTTTTTCAGGGTTTGTTTGAATAATAATTGCCAACTTTCTTCCAGACCTGAGACAGCTCTGTTCCTTGAACGAATGGAGCAGGAATATGAGAAAAAAGCGAAGAATCCACAAGAGCAGAAATCCTTCTTTGCTAAATATGTAAGTACTCCTACTGAACGTTTCTTATAAGGCCACAAGGTTCTGCATAAAGATATGTGCCCTGTTTTCAGTACATAGGCTCTAATATTGGTAATGATTTATATTGTTAATAATTAAGATTTGAAGAATTTTCATCTATATTTGTAACAGAAGGTTAGAATTGTCATTGTTTGTTATCCCTGTTGGATTTTATGTTTTGAATTCACTCATCACTTTCTTAAGTCAGTTGTGTTCAAGACTGTTTTCATACCAGATGTACTTCTACAGATTCCAGCAAAGGATGTGCTGCTTTCCTTTGTCAAAGATCATATACTGGTGTTTTGCACTGTTGTTTAAAGAAAAAAGAGCATTTGACACAATATTTTGATGTTTTATGGACTAAACAAGTCACCAGTGTTGAACAGACAAAAAGGAAGGGTTTGTACCACTCTAGTGTTAGGAGGCAACTGCTAAAATACCGGATGTAGGAAATCATCTGAACAAAGCTCATTACTGTATAGCTACATGTTAAACTTGTTACTTCCTTATTGATTGCAAAATTCTTGCACTTGCACACTGACATGCACATAAAGTCCCCTTCAAAAGTTTCAGACTTGGCAAAGCCAATGCAATTTACTTGTTGTACACTAAAGACATACACTGATTGTATTTGGGTGTAAATTATCAAAAGTTTAAATTGTGTTTTTTATCTCGTGTGAAAGCTTATATTTGGGGCAAACATGAATCAGTTTGTAGGGCAGTCATCTAGGACCCCAAGGTGGATGGTACGACTCCCTGTTCTCCTCTGGCCACAGGTCGAAGAGTCCCTTAACAAGGCACTGAACAATACAACAAATAGTGAAATTTCATTTGTCCTCTGACATTTTCACCAGTTGGAGTGAAAGCACCTCTCCACTCCATCTACATGTTTGGAAACATTCCCACACAGAACCCAGACTGGTGTCCCATTGCTTGGCTCATCTGAGCTCTTTTATGATTTCGCTGTCTTGTTTTGCACTGTTCTGTGTGTATCTTGCTGTGTCCAGTGACATGTGTTGACTGAGTGCTGTGCTGTGTTCCAGTGGTATTTGATTCTGGGAGGTGCTATCTTCCTCATGGCCACCAATTCGGCACAGCCCCCAGCAGGGGGAGACAGAGAGCAGAGCTGATCCCACTGAAGTACTGTTTTCTTACTTGATGCCGGTTCTGTCCCTCTTCCTCCTCTTCTGTCAAGTTTATTAACTTCTAAGCAGAGTGACTAACAGACATCCACCTACTCCTTCCTTCAGCTGCAATCTTATATGTTGTCATGCCAAATGCCAAACAAATTTCAGACTCCTATAATATCAAAGTTCAGTTTTTCTGAATTTTGAGTTTTAAATGACACCAAGCAATCCACAGAAATTTCTATTTAATAAATGATCTTAATGTTAAATGTGAAAATGTTGAACCTGTGTTTGGTGTTTGAAGCAGAGATTTTCTTCTTTCTACCTTCTTCTCTTCAGAATATAAATTAAACCTAATCTGGGATGACCAATGTGGAACTCTTCAAAATGCAAAAACAGTGATCACAGTTCATTTGTTGTCTTGAAAACGGAGATTGTTGGATTAACTTGCTTTTCCTCTTGTCTTCCCTAGTGGATGTACATTGTGCCTCTGGTTCTCTTCCTGATGATGTCTGGTGCTCAGGACCAATCAGGAGGAGGAGCCGGTGGCGGAGCAGCCAGTGGGGGCGGCCGTTGATTATCACACCAACTTGTTTTGTGAAGATTTACTGAACGATAATTCTCTCTAACAGTTTTTAATTGCTGTACATAATGCTATTTAAAGAAAATAAATGTCTGTCACACACAACTGAAATCTGTACGATATAGAGGAAATATTGTGCCCTGCAGATGACTGCATTTTAATACTAATGTGAAAATAAAGTATTTATTACTTGAACTCACCTTTTTTCTTTTTTTATACCTCAGTACTTGACTGGTGTTTCTTAGGTTTAATTGTAAAATGGAAACTGGTTTTTACAACGTGTAACATTTGTGATGTTTGCACATTCATTGCATTAATAAGTACAATAAAGCAATAATGCAAGAAGAGGACCTTTTGCTTTTAGTGCTTTAAGTATATTTGATGCCTGAACATTTTAGGTTTCTATAGTTGAGCCACATGTGGAACTGGGGTAATATTGTGCATTCATATGAAAAGCATCAAGTTCAATTATAGTGTTAAAAATACTTTAGGTTATACAAGTAACTTTGTGATGCGTAGCTGTGTTAGCAATTCAGTCAAGTGATGTATCCCAATATTAGTTTCTCTGAGCAGCACTTTGTTCTTTAAGTATATTGTAAAGCATGTTCTACATACTTCAACTAAAAAATTATAAATGATGCTCTCCTAAACTGTACTTTTAGGCAAGAACATGCTCTATTACTTGAATATTGAGTTTGTGTTCTTTAATTAATATCAATTTAATGGTTAATCTTTTTAATGGGTGAAACCAAAGTCACTTCTGTGTCATTTTGCATAGTTGAACTGGAGAAGCTCCACTAAGCAGTTAATCCTTTATCATAGAGCCAGGAGTTTACCACAGTGGGATTAGAGCAGCTGCTGCTGTCCCCAAACAAGTGTCAGCTGTTAATTCAGTAAATTACTGTATTTAAACAGTGTGTGCAGAAAGTATTTCATGACATCCCTCCAAAGGCTACATTTTCTGTAACTGTTTTTGACTGGAGAAAACATTTTATAACTGTTATTATAGTAAAACACATACATTATTTTAAAGACTTTTAATTTTTTTATATGATGTCTCTATTTCTTCTTTGCCCATTTTACTTGTACATACAGTACCCATTAGTCAGACAAACCCAAATCATAACCTCTGTTTACTCATGTTTTTTTAATCAAATTGCACTGCAGTATAGACTGAACAGTATTCTAAATTTCTAATTACAATAGGTGTTAGGGAATCAGACCAGAATACAGAACACTGGTTCTAACAGTTTCTCTTATTTAGTCTTACTTTAGTGATTTCAACATAGAAATTAGAAATGTGAAACCTTACACGTAAGCTGCTTGGCCCATTACAAATTAAAGGGCGACTGCCAGTCTGCCTGATGATCCTGACTGAAACCATTTTTGGAGAACTGATGTGAACATCTGTGTGTTTGCTCCATCATCTTGCCACATATCGATGTATTTATAATCATAAGTCAGCAAGGGAGGTCACAGCTTCACAACACCAGAAACAGAATATCCCCAAATCCCTGTGTCAACATCACCTCCCCTCTTCCTCATATCAGTCAGTTATTCTGGCTAGTTCAATGCAAGTGAGTGACACACTCTTATTTTATCTTTAGCTCAGCATTGAGCTTCAGCACTGCAGAGCCCTTAACCCCTCTCCAGTCACCAATCAGGCTTTGCCCAAAATGTCCCACCAAATAACACACAAGCACACACCATGCTGCTTTGTGAGTAGCACATTCACAGTATCAGGTACCACTGAGCCACATCCCTTTGTGCTTCAGCACAGTTCACTGGGTCAATCATTCCAACAAATCTCGTTGTGTGCAGATGACAAATTATCTCTACCTTCTTGTCTTATTTTCTCTCGTATCTTTGATTCTTTACAAACTATCACATTAAGTAAGTTTTTCTCTTGATACAGACTCAGTATTTGACTCAGACTTATCTAGTACTTGGCCACTGGACTCGCCAAATGTTTTAATTGGACTCGTGTCCAGCATTATTTTCTTCCCTGAAATTAACTTCCTCTTTTAAAGTATTTAAAGTATATATTATTACCTGCGCTGATCCTAGAGTGTGGCTACATGGTATATATATAAAAATACACCTTACTTAAGGTTGAAGTTTTTGGAGAGTGTTGAGCATAATAAGTGGAGTTCATGGGCTTACTCTGTATGTGTACATATTGTTCATATTATTTATTCAGTGAGCCTTAGCAGCTGCTTTCAAATTGATTAATCCACATTAACATAATCTTTTACATATACGTTATATAATAGGGACATTTTTTGCAGAACAACTACTGTTTACACTTGATACTTTGAGTACACTTAAGTGATAATACTTTTGTACTTTGAACTAAGCAGAATTTTTTAATTATTTTACTGGTAATAGTCCTGTTTTTATCCAGTAAAGTATTGTTACATTGTCATATTAGTACCTTCACTGAAGTAATGAGATCTGCATAAAGTATTTCCTCCACCAATGGTTATTTCAGAGACATCAATCACCACAGTGCTGCACAGTGTTTGTACTGACAGCCAACTACACATGGACAAAAATACAGAGAGGGAGATGAGAAGAAGGAAGCACCTGCCTTGTCAATCAGAGAAGACCCAAGAAAATAACTAGAGTAAATCTTGACAGTCCCTGAGAAACATCCCATCAAGTCTTCACAGATTACAGCCTTACACTGTAATCTGTATTTCCTTCTCCAAAATTGTGCTATACATTTCACCATAGCAGCATTTTAATAAGTAATTGATGTTCATAAGTAATGAAGCAACATGATACTTCATTCAACAGGCAGGCTAAGTATTAATGTACACTGGAATAATACATAGTGATTGTTGAGTGCATAATGTTCTGCATAGCACCCCTGAACACACGCAAAGGTCAAGGTACAACACCATGTAAGCCCACTCACTGACAGCAGTAAGTGGCAGGTGTTGAAATTTGTTTTCATGCCTCACATGAAGCATATGTGGTATTATAGGAGCTGACACTAGGCGAGTAGTTACATGTCATTAAAATTCTTCTTATAGTAGTGAGACGCTTTCTGGTGACAGTTGTTTTACATTTAAGTTGTATCAATTAAGGCAAACCCTTTAAGAACTCCCTGAGGTTCAACAAATAGCTCAGATATGGCTTACTGCCTGAAAGAGAATACAGCTAAATTTCATCAATTCAGCATAATGTGAATCTTTATTGTTTTGCATTTGATGAATGCTTTGATGAATTCATTAGTCTTTGTTTTCTGATAAGAAGAGTGTGAAGCATTCACTGCCTTTTACTTTGTGATGCCACTGGCTTGCAAATGAGGTGCAATGCATTCAATGATGGAATTGCAATTACTCAAATCATGCACTTTTAATTTCATCAAGTTTTGACGACACATCCACAACTGTCAAAGCAGATTTTATCATCATCAAACATGACATTATGTCCTCAAGTCACTGAGCTTGTGTGGATGGAACAGCTTACCTCTGTCTGATTAGTGCTGCTTGTCTAGCTAGGAGTGGCAAAGGCCAGGACCATATGTGGTAGGTAACTAAGTACATTTACTGTCCTCGAGTACAACCCCAATGCCAAAAAAGTCAGAATGCTATGTAAAATTCCATAATAACATAATGTGATGATTTGCAAATCTCCTAAACCCATATTTTATTCAAAAGAGAACATAGAATATTAAATGGGTATTTGCTCAGAGAAGATATTGGATCGTGATCATACATGGCTTCTTCTTTGAATGATAAAGCTTTAACTTGCATTTTTGGATGACATAGCAAACTGTGTTCACAGACAGTGAGTCCATGAAAAAAATCATGCCTGTTTTTAATGAAGCACCACCTGAGGGCCCAAAGATCATGGACTTTTCCAGTCTTTTGTTGCATAACTTTTTAAAGACATGTTGCTGCCATCATTTTCAATATTCTATTCATAAAATGGTGTTTTTTGTTATTAGTTACTGGCTACTTTTTGTAGGTTTAGAGTCTTATAAAAATAAAAACTAATGTAAAGTTGATGTTTCACTTCTATCACTCCTGAGGGATCTCCTTCCAGACCTGGATCAAGGCATCAGTCAACTCCAGGACAGTCTGTGGTGGGACATGACATCGGTGAATGGAACGAGACTGATGTCCTAGAGGCGCTCGATTGGATTCAGGTCCGGGGAACAGCAGGCCAGTCCATAGCACCTATGCCTTTATCATAAGGCACTGCTCACACACCAGCCACATACGGCCTGGCTTTGTCATGCATCAGAAGGAACCCAGGGCCCACTGTATCAGCATATGGTCTTATAATAGGTCTGAGGATTATATCCCAGTAGCTAATGGCAATCAGGGCACCTCTGGCTAGCACATAGAGGTCTGTGTGGCCCTCCAAGGAACCTTCACCCGTGACGAGCACAGGGTGCCAATGGTGAATCTGCCAATCCTGGTGTTCTCTGGAAAATGCCAATCGGCCGTCATACCACCCTCATGGAGTCTGTTTTAAGCAGAAACATGCACATTAGTGACCTGCTGGAGGTCATTTTGTAGGGCTCTGGCAGTGCTCCTCCTGTTCCTCCTTGCACAAAGGAGCAGATAGCGGTCCTGCTACTGGGTTGTTGTCCTCATACAGCCCCCTCCACATATCCTGGTGTACAGGCCTGTTTCCTGGTATCTCCTCCATGCTCACGACACTGTAGAACCATTCCTTTATAGGGGTTGTCTTGCTAATTGCCTCTAATTTCCACCTGTCGTCTGTTGCATTTGCACAACAGCAGGTGAAATTGATTCACAATCAGTGTTGCTTCCTAACTGGACGGGTTGATATCCCAGCAGTGTGATGGACTTGGACTCATGATTATGTGTTCCCTTTTTTTAGCAGTGTATAACAATGCTACTAAACTTGTTTAGCAGAAATAAATTATACCAAATCTGCACCCAATTAACTCTTAACTCTCTTCACCTTTTGAAAGCAGATTCAATATAAATTCTTGATCGATACCAAACTTGTTGTTCTTTTATTCATACACTGCCTCAGCTAATGCTGAGTTTGAGAGTTTGTCAACTGCTAGTCAGCCAAAGCAATGTGTGAGGGCTCTGTGTGAGGAGAGCAGTAGACCTAAAGCACAATGACCTAGAGATGTGAGCTCCCACCCTAAAAGGGTAAGTGGCACCCAAAAACCTTTAGAAGCAAATATATTGCTGCCATGCTGATCTATGAGTCTGTGTTGCAGATGATATAGTACTGCTCCACAATGAGACATATTTTTACAAAAAATATATCTGATGAAGTTACATACTGTAGAGGCCATTTATGCATCTTTTTCTCCCATGCGTACAAATATTATAGTTATTTTATTGCAGATTCATACAATTGTTGGCCCATTAATTGCTCCATACGTAATAGCAGGGTTGTAAACAGAACCAGTCAGATAAATCCTGAATTGTTTGGCTGAAGTCAAAGATAACGAAACCCTGAAGTCCTACAAAACAATATACATTTTTTATCTTCTTGTGCATATAAGATATGGATCTTGTTCACACAAGATATCCATCAAAGATGTATCCTTCTTGTTTGCTCCAGATCCATATCTGAATAACAAGGATAACAACACGTGATAACAGGATACAGAGCCTCTGTAGATACTGCTATTATCTTAGTACATTTCAAACTTACACACTACCACTTCTTCCTAATACTCCTGCATTACATTAAGTAAATGATAAAAACTGAAGCAGTTTCAAATATCATTTTGCAGAAATATAATTTTTTTAAATATTCATACATTCAAAACTGAATGTGTTCTTTTTAGTTAACTTGTGAATGTAACATTGTTTTTTTATTATTATTTTCTTTTTTATGAAAAGTACCACTGTATAACAAAAAATATTATATTATTTGTTGAATAAAAGCTCAAAAGTGCTTTGACATATGGCTCAAAGCCATGCAGGTGCATTTCAATAAATAAAAAAAAAATCAAAAAGTATTTATTTCAGTAATTCAATTCAAATATTTTGTATATTATACACATACATTACACCCAGAGCGATATATATTCCAAGCATTTATTTAAATTTTGATTATTATGGTTACAGCTAATGAAACCCAAAATTCAGTATATGCACTCAAAACTTGGTTGGGGCTCCTTTCAGCCTGTGGCACTGCTGAAGTGTTGTGGAAGCTCAGGTTGCTTTGATAGTTGGTCTCTTATCTTCTTCTTCACAATACCTCATAGATTCTCTAAAGGCCAACATCAGCAGATGACGTGGCTCTCCAAATCATCCCTGACTGTGGAAACTTCACACTGGACCTGAACTAACTTGCATTAGGTGCCTCTCCACTCTTCCTACAGACTCTGGGATCTTTATTTCCAAATTAAATGCAAAATTTACTTTTGTCTGAAAAGATTACTTTGGACCACTGAGTAACATCCCAGTCCTTATTTGCCCTAGCCCAGGTAAGACTTTCCTGAACATGTCTGTGGTTTAGGAATGGATTGACACAAAGAATGCAACAGATGTAGTGCATGTCCTGGATATGTCTGTGTGTGGTGGCTCCTGAAGCACTGAATCCAGCTGCAGTCCACTCCTTGTGAATCTCCTCCAAGTTCCTTTTGCTATGCAATCCTCTCAAGGCTGTGTTTAGCCCTGTTGCTTGTTCATCTTTTTCCACCACACCTTCCACTCAACTTTCCATTAGTATGCTTGGACACAGCACTCTGTGCCAGCTTCTTGAGCAATGACATTTTGTGGCTTACCCTCCTTGTGAAGGATGCCTTCTGAACAACTGTCAGCAGTCTTCTCCATGATGGTGTAGCCTATTGAACCAGACTCAGAGACCATTTAAAGGCTCAGGAAACCTTTGCAGGTGTTTTGAGTTAATTAGCTGTTTAGAGTGTGACACCATGAGTCTGCAATATTGAGCCTTTTTACAATATTCAATTTTTCTACTGAATTTTGGGTTTTCATCAGCTGTAAGCCATAATTAACAGAAACAATTCACTCTGTGTGTAATGTATCTACAATATACAAGTTTCCACTTTTGAATTGAATTACTGAAATAAAACAAAAATTTTTGACGATTTTCTAATTTATTGAGATGCATCTGTATATCAACCCTAAAGCATATGGACCACTGAGTCATTCCCTCCCCAAAGTAAATTAATTGGTAAATCCCAAAAAAATGCATTAATTCATATAAAAAGCCATATATACTTGCTTTACAATAGCTTTACAAAAAGATTTGTGCAATAATATATGGGTCTAAATATGAAATACATATGTACTCAATTGCTACTTTTAACATCTGAGCACATAGACTAGTTACAAGCTGTCATTTTCAAGTTCTGACTACACCAGCAATTCATTTTGCCCCAGGTTCTTTGCCAGAGTGCACTTACAGCAGCCACTGATTGATGGGATCTGAGATTGACGACAGCTCCCCAGTGAGTAGCTGGCTGCCCTCTTAAATACTGACCGACTGCACTCTCTGCATGTTGCTTGTGTTGGGGTCAGTTTAGATTTAGAGAGATGTGGATTTTAGCTTGATCTTGACATGGTTGCAGAATTGTCTTCCCATTTCTGAAAAAAACTATACTTGTATCTGTCATTTCATTTGAGCCTGAGATCTGGGATTCATACCTCACACTCGTGCTCGGTGCATGTGTATGCAAATGTGCATGCATACTAGGAATATACTGGGCATTTGCTTGTCTCCATCCATCTGATCCCTTGAAATGATCAGGAGTTTCATGTGACGGGAACATCTCTTTGGGTACCAGTACATCCAACCAAAACTAATGCACATTCCCCCCCTCCCCACTCATTTGGAAGTTAATAAAAATGACCCTTCAGAGGTGCACAGACACTGCTATCACAAGACCATCCCACTTGATGCCAAAGTGCACCGTGAGCACCAAAGGAATCATGCCTGTGCCCAAGAAAGAAGGTAAGATACCATCCTCACCTGAATCTAGGTGGCTACCATGTTAGTAAGATTGTTACAAGCCAAAAGCATAATATGTTCATCACATCTCGTTTTAATTATTTCATATTCAACATTTGTTACCAGGTAATGTAGTCGAGTAGTAGATGTAGTCGAATTTATAACAAAATATAAAAGTGTTTTTAATTTAACTATTCATTCTAACTAACGTTGGTTATTCGGATGTGGCATTCAGGTGATTTCAGGTATTCCGGTATTTATAATTTTTGTATTCAATTGATTTAATTCACTGCCATATGGCCTTTAAACTAGTTCCCATCTATGTTCAGTTCAGTTTATTTATATACTGTCAATTCACAACAAAAGTCATCTCAAGGTACTTACAGAATTTAGCAATACAAATATATAGAAATATATAGAAAACCCAACAAATCCTTTTTTCAATTTTGTAAACTTTATAATTATGA